>OY284496.1:24516796-24787102 GCA_958336395.1 Ctenicera cuprea
GGGTTCGCCCAGAGCTTTCGCCCGTTCAATTGCGGCTTTCCGTCGCTGAGCACCGGAAGGCCGTTTGATTGTAACCTTTTCGATGCTGGAGGTTAGAATTTCAGCCTCCGCATCGATTAGATTTCCTTCCTCAGTCATGGTTTTTTCAGCCACTTCTGATTTGGGAGATGACAGCAAGGCGTTTTCATCCTCGCTGTCTGTAGTTTGAGGAAAAATGTTTTGGTCATGCATTAGTTCCCACGAGTACGGGGGAAATAAACGGTCACCACGCCAGGAGCCCCCTGCTGACGTGGAGGGCATTTATACAGCGGGGTTCGCCAGGTGCCCCGGGGTTCGTCGCTAGAGGCCGAGCTTCCCCTCGACCATGCATCCCTTCGGCGCGCACAATACCTTGGGATTGAGTAAGTTTTTTATAGTGGTGCTTCATCCACGCGATCCAGGCGATTAAGCCCAGATCCCCGTGCCCCTTCTAGGCACTACCCTTGGCTTCTGGGGTATACCCAGATCGCCGAGGGGTCGTTGCGCCCTCAAGCGGTTTACGGTTTGATCTTCCCTCCTCCTTTCTCAACCGGGCTTGGGACCGGCTACGGCGGAGTTGTGACGAATATTACTAGCTCCTTCACAATTGACGCCATTAAACGTATTACAGCATTACCTGTAATAAAATTACGACACTGAAAAGAAAATTAAAGGTATAACATTTGATTATGGAAAATGTGTTTTCTTACGATCTTACATTTCTTAATTTTTTTTAGGCAACTATTAAATATCTAGAATGGGAAGCCAATGTAGTAACGGCAACCTGTATCCACACGTATACCAGTCTTCTTCTCCAACCATCGCAGCTTGAAAATATTTATGAAAAGCAGCACAAAATATGAAAACAACCGACATTACAGTTTTTGCACGTTATCTGACAGAGAATTCCGCAGTTACATATTCAAAGTGAAATGCAATGAAATGATTTAAGAATAAGATAAAAATAAGCTGTTGGGTTCAAAACGTGAGCATGATTCAACTTTACGCAACAGTGGCCTTGCAAGCAGTTTTATTTGCATTCGTTTCGTGATTGGTTGCTGATATGTCGCGCGTGATAGTAAATTAGTCTGTGAAGCAACCTTTAAGGTTGTTTCTCAGGCTAATTCCCTGTCCCGCGCGATAGAACTTGCCTGCGACGAATATTACTAGCTCCTTCACAGTTGACGTCTCAAGTATTACAACAAACTTATAAAAAAAATAGCACTGAAAAAATTAAAGGTACTACATCTTTATAAATTGCAGCACAAAACATGAAAACAGCCCACATTACAGTTTTTGCATGTTTTCTGACAGAGAATTCCGCAGTTACATATCCATACTAAAATGCAATGAAATGGTTTTAGAATAAGATAAAAATAAGCTGGTGCGCTCAAAACATGAGCATGGTCCAACTTCACGCGAGAGCGGCCTTGAAAGCAGTTTTATTTGAACTCGTTTTGTGATTGGTTGCTGATATGTCGCGCGTGATAGTAAATTAGCCTGCGCACCTACCTTTAAGGTTGTTGCTCAGACTAATTCGCTGTCGCACGCGATAGAACTTTGCTGCGACAAATATTGTTAGCTCCTTCACAGTTGACGCCATAAAACGTAACAAAACATAACCTATAAAAAATTATAACGCTAAAAAGAAAATTAAAGGTATTACATTTTTATAAACTGCAGAACAAAACATGAAAACAACTCACACTACAGTTTTTGCATGTTTTCTGACAGAGAATTCCGCAGTTACATATCCATACTAAAATGCAATGAAATGGTTTTAGAATAAGATAAAAATAAGCTGGTGCGCTCAAAACATGAGCATGGTCCAACTTCACGCGAGAGTGTCTTTGAAAGCAGTTATATTGGAACTCGTTTTGTGATTGGTTGCTGATATGTCGCGCGCATCAGTCAATTAATTTGACCACCAACCTTTAAGGTTGTTGCTCACACTAATTCGCTGTCGCGCGCGATAGAACTTTGCTGCGACGAATATTACTAGCTCCTTCACAATTGACGCCATTAAACGTATTACATCATTACCTGTAATAAAATTACGACACTGAAAAGAAAATTAAAGGTATAACATTTGATTATGAAAAATGTGTTTTCTTACGATCTTACATTTCTTAATTTTTTTTGGGCAACTGTTAAATTTCTAGAATGGGAAGTCAACGTTGTAACGGCAACCTGTATCCACATGTATACCAATCTTCTTCTCCAACCATCGCAGCTTAAAAATATTTATGAAAAGCAGCACAAAATATGAAAACAAACCAAATTACAGTTTTTGCAGGTTATCTGACAGATAATTCCGCAGTTATACATTCATAGTGAAATGCAATGAAATAGTTTTAGAATAACATAAAAATAAGCTGTTGCGTTCAAAACATGAGCATGGTTCAACTTTACAGTGGCCTTGAAAGCAGTTTTATTTGAATTCGTTTCGTGATTGGTTGCTGATATGTCGCGCGTGATAGTAAATTACCCTGCGTAACAACCTTTAAGGTTGTTTCTCAGGCTAATTCCCTGTCGCGCGCGATAGAACTTGCCTGCGACGAATATTACTAGCTCCTTCACAATTGACGTCATAAAAAGTATTACAACAAACTTATAAAAAAAATAACACTAAAATAAATTAAAGATATTACATCTTTATAAATTGCAGCACAAAACATGAAAACACCCCACATTACAGTTTTTGCATGTTTTCTGACAGAGAATTCCGCAGTTACATATCCATACTAAAATGTAATGAAATGATTTGAGAATAAGATAAAAATAAGCTGGTGCGCTCAAAACATGAGCATGGCCCAACTTCACGCAAGAGTGTCCTTGAAAGCAGTTATATTGGAACTCGTTTTGTGATTGGTTGCTGATACGTCGCGCGCATCAGTAAATTAATTTGAACACCAACCTTTAAGGTTGTTGCTCACACTAATTCGCTGTCGCGCGCGATAGAACTTTGCTGCGACGAATATTACTAGCTCCTTCACAATTGACGCCATTAAACGTATTACAGCATAACCTGTAATAAAATTACGACACTGAAAAGAAAATTAAAGGTATAACATTTGATTATGGAAAATGTGCTTTCTTACGATCTTACATTTCTTAATTTTTTTTTGGGCAACTGTTAAATTTCTGGAATGGGAAGTCAACGTTGTAACGGCAACCTGTATCCACATGTATACCAATCTTCTTCTCCAACCATCGCAGCTTAAAAATATTTATGAAAAGCAGCACAAAATATGAAAACAACCCAAATTACAGTTTTTGCAGGTTATCTGACAGAGAATTCCGCAGTTACACATTCATAGTGAAATGCAATGAAATGATTTAAGAATAATATAAAAATAAGCTGTTGCGTTCAAAACATGAGCATGGTTCAACTTTACGCACCAGTGGCCTTGAAAGCAGTTTTATTTGAATTCGTTTCGTGATTGGTTGCTGATATGTCGCGCGTGATAGTAAATTAGTCTGCGTAACAACCTTTAAGGTTGTTCTCAGGCTAATTCCCTGTCGCGCGCGATAGAACTTGCCTGCGACGAATATTACTAGCTCCTTGACAATTGACGTCATAAAAAGTATTACAACAAACTTATAAAAAAAAATAACACTAAAAAAATTAAAGATATTACATCTTCATAAATTGCAGCACAAAACATGAAAACAGCCCACATTACAGTTTTTGCATGTTTTCTGACAGAGAATTCCGCAGTTACATATCCATACTAAAATGCAATGAAATGATTTTAGAATAAGATAAAAATAAGCTGGTGCGCTCAAAACATGAGCATGGTCCAACTTCACGCGAGAGCGGCCTTGAAGGCAGTTGTATTTGAACTCGTTTTGTGATTGGTTGCTGATATGTCGCGCGTGATAGTAAATTAGCCTGTGCACCTACCTTTAAGGTTGTTGCTCAGACTAATTCGTTGTCGCACGCGATAGAACTTTGCTGTGACAAATATTATTAGCTCCTTCACAGTTGACGCCATAAAACGTAATAAAACATAACATATAAAAAATTATAACGCTAAAAAAAATTAAAGGTATTACATTTTTATAAACTGCAGAACAAAACATGAAAACAACTCACACTACAGTTTTTGCATGTTATCTGACAGAGAATTCCGCAATTACATATTCATAGTGAAATGCAATGAAATGATTTTAGAATAAAATAAAAATAAGCTGTTGCGCTCAAAACATGAGGATGGTCCAACATCGGGCGACAGTGGCCTTGAAAGCAGTTTCATTTGAATTCGTTTCGTGATTGGTTGCTGATATGTCGCGCGTGATAGTAAATTACCCTGCGTAACAACCTTTAAGGTTGTTTCTCAGGCTAATTCCCTGTCCCGCGCGATAGAACTTGCCTGCGACGAATATTACTAGCTCCTTCACAATTGACGTCATAAAAAGTATTACAACAAACTTATAAAAAAATAACAAAAAAAAAATTAAAGGTATTACATCTTTAAAAATTGCAGCACAAAACATGAAAATAAACCCAGATTACAGTTTTTGCTTGTTATCTGATATGGAATTCCGCAGTTACATATTCATAGTGAAATACAATGAAATGATTTTAGAATAAGATAAAAATAAGCTGTTGCGCTCAAAACATGAGGATGGTCCAACATCGGGCGACAGTGGCCTTGAAAGCAGTTTCATTTGAATTCGTTTCGTGATTGGTTGCTGATATGTCGCGCGTGATAGTAAATTACCCTGCGTAACAACCTTTAAGGTTGTTTCTCAGGCTAATTCCCTGTCCCGCGCGATAGAACTTGCCTGCGACGAATATTACTAGCTCCTTCACAATTGACGTCATAAAAAGTATTACAACAAACTTATAAAAAAATAACAAAAAAAAAATTAAAGGTATTACATCTTTAAAAATTGCAGCACAAAACATGAAAATAAACCCAGATTACAGTTTTTGCTTGTTATCTGATATGGAATTCCGCAGTTACATATTCATAGTGAAATACAATGAAATGATTTTAGAATAAGATAAAAATAAGCTGTTGCGCTCAAAACATGAGGATGGTCCAACATCGGGCGACAGTGGCCTTGAAAGCAGTTTCATTTGAATTCGTTTCGTGATTGGTTGCTGATATGTCGCGCGTGATAGTAAATTACCCTGCGTAACAACCTTTAAGGTTGTTTCTCAGGCTAATTCCCTGTCCCGCGCGATAGAACTTGCCTGCGACGAATATTACTAGCTCCTTCACAATTGACGTCATAAAAAGTATTACAACAAACTTATAAAAAAATAACAAAAAAAAAATTAAAGGTATTACATCTTTAAAAATTGCAGCACAAAACATGAAAATAAACCCAGATTACAGTTTTTGCTTGTTATCTGATATGGAATTCCGCAGTTACATATTCATAGTGAAATACAATGAAATAGTTTTAGAATAACATAAAAATAAGCTGTTGCGTTCAAAACATGAGCATGGTTCAACTTTACGCACCAGTGGCCTTGAAAGCAGTTTTATTTGAATTCGTTTCGTGATTGGTCGCTGATATGTCGCGCGTGATAGTAAATTAGTCTGCGTAACAACCTTTAAGGTTGTTTCTCAGGCTTATTCCCTGTCGCGCGCGATAGAACTTTGCTGCGACGAATATAACTAGCTCCTTCACAATTGACGCCATAAAACGTATTACAACATAACCTCTAATAAAATTACGACATTGAAAAGAAAATTAAATGTATAACATTTGATTATGGAAAATGTGTTTTCTTACGATCTTATATTTCTAAATTTTTTTTGGGCAACTGTTAAATTTTTAGAATAAGATAAGAATAAGCTGTTGCGCTCAAAACATGAGCATGGTCTAACTTCACGCGACAGTAGCCTTGGAATCAGCTTTATTTGAATTCGTTTTGTGATTGGTTGCTGATATGTCGCGCGTGATTAAAAATTGCTGTGTGAAACCACTTTATGTCGTTGTCATATTGATTGAGGATCATAGATAAAATATTATAATCCCTACTTGTTTTTCAATTTAAAATAAATATAGAAACACCCAGCAAAGGAACATAGTTTATATTTTCATCAGTTCAGTTTAAGAAACAAACATAAATAGAGATTTAGAATTGTATATGTATAGCAAATTATCAAATTTATAATAAAAATTAATATTAAAATGTGTATTGTATGTTTAGAATAAACGTTTAATACTAAACAAAATTTCGAATAACTTAATAAAAGCTTCTCTTGCCCGGGATTTAAGTTATTTGACGGTCGCAAATTAAAAATAATATACGCTTACAAATAGATAACAATACTTATTTAGATATCACATCAATATTTACGTATTTCCGTCCTAAGGAATAACCTAAAAATACAAACATTTTGTTCACTATTTAGAATGCTTTTCGTTCGGCAAATTTATAAAAATTAAGAATGATAAAGATAAGCTAAGTTAAATTGTAACGTAACTGATTCATATACGTTGTCTTGCGATGGCAAACCAATTTTTAATTTGGTGATAGAACTCCACGTGTATATACCAGCCGAATTTAAGATAAAAAAGAAATGCACGTTATTTAGGCGATTAAAAAAAATATTAAAATCGCATCCAAAAGTAAAGAAAAAGATAAACAAATACTTCTTTTGAAGTTCTTGGAAGATCCTTCTCATCACCTGAACGTAGGTACTAATTTGAACAAGTACGGCACTGCACAAGCGATGATGTGAAGTTAGATGTTGAATGTTATGCAACCAATGATGCAGTTTCTATTGGAATTTTCAAAAAGTGTACGTTTCGCCCAGTTTCGGCTATATCATTAGCTGAAATTTTAAATGCGTTTTTTTTTCATTTTTAGGCTGATAATTTTTCAAATTTCAAACCAGCAATTAGTGAAAAACTATGTTTAAGATGTTTTATAATAAAATAAAGCAGTTTCTTGGTTCTTCCCCCAATTAAAAAACAATATTGTTTTGTAATTTTTTACTAATAATTTTAAATTAGCGACATGTATTACGTTAAGCACAAAAATTGATACACCTGTTTTGCACATGCGCAACTATAAGTGCTAATGGACCAAAGTTCGTTGTTTACAGTGAAGTTGCCTATTCTACCTTCATCACAAACGTTCATTGCGAAGCGAGTAACGGCGGTATTGCTATCAGGTTTTCATGTTTGCGCAATCTATTAATAATATGTGAAGTGTTATTTACACGTGCAGTTTTTATAAATTAGTGCAAATAATAAGGACAAAATGAACAGATAAAAAGTGAAAAGCGGTGTGGTGCTTTTTGGTGACTATTTCGAAAGTTCGTTCCTTGGAATTCGGTAGGCGTCATTTAAAAAAATTTAATAGAAACATCTGTCCCTAATTTATTAGGCGCGAATTTTCCAAAAACAAACATATATTCTAAATTCAGTATTGTTAATTATCCTTGCAAAGTACTTCTCCAAAACACTATTTTTAGCGATGATCTGCAGCAACGAAATATACTCCAAGGTGTCTTTTATTTGCTAATTTCTTGTTTTGTATAATTTATTGCTTGTTTTGCGGTACAAAAATAACTTTAACGAAGCAGGAGCGTTCTGTGCTACTTTCTAGCTCATCCTATAATTATTTAAATATTAATTTAAGTTGGAAAAGGCATCTGTGTTAGCAAACTATAAGTAGAAACTTTTAGCACACCTGTTGATTGTTTCAAACTCTTGTAATCATTACTTCCAGTTAGGATACTTATATTATTCGAATTTTATATGAATACATAAATACACTGTCTGCAAATTTTGAATTCAGTCCTTGCAAAAGTAGCAACCTCAAACGCCTGTATGACAAAACGGGATTGGCTACGTAAATTAAGATTAGGTAAACTGTTACTAGTTGATATTTAAATAATGTCCAAGAAACGTGCACCTCATACCTATTAACTGATTTTAATGATTAGTTCATGTTCGTATGTGTTGCATTTTTAGAAGTTTTACTGAAATAATAAATCATTAGCTTAAGATTAAAATATCTTTTATTCGTTGCTAATGTTGTTAATCAGGGGTGGAACGGTGTGAATTCAAATATCGTATTTTAACTCCCTGTAAATATAGTTGTCAATATAAATTTAAAAATGTATTGCATGTTTCTACGATGTATCCTATTGTCATCTTTTTAATTTGATGAACATAGGTATGTAATATATCGAAATTTGATATATGAATATGGATAGGTATTCCCGTCATATCGAAATATCAATATAAAAACTGTATTGCAATATACGTTCATATCGATGTATGGCCCCTAATTATAATCTAATTTCGTAAATTGCAAAAAGTGTAACCATCGATTTTTCATAAAATGGATATTCAAAGTTACTAATTTAACAAAGTCATTCATATTGGAAGATATGGCAAAGTAGATTTTTCAATATTTAATTTAAAAGTAAACTTTGTAATAGCTGCATATTATTATTTTGGCAGTGAAAAATTCTGTTAAACTTTTTTATCTACAACCCTGCATTAAGGCTGGTCTTAATTCTAAATTTATTAAGCATGAAATATGTTATTCTCTTGGAAAATATACTTACTTACTGCATAGATTTAAAATTTAGAAATATGCGAATTAAAAAATACTTGCTTGTAGTATGACGTAGATATGAGACATAAAAAAGGCATTTTTTTTTAATTACATGCGGCTTGTGGGATGCATTGACCATTATTAGGATTATTATGAACCTTGTTAACTTATCACTGCACAAATATCCAATGATAAACTAGGGGTGCTAAAAAGCAATGATGATGACAATTTTGTTTTCTTTATACCTATCTTCTTTTAATTTACACAATTTAAATCTGCCCGTCAATCTGTTGGTTACAGGTTTATTTCCTGCTGGCTCCTGGGTGTTTTCACACATCCCTTACGTTTAAGTTAGATCTACGTTTAGACTGAGTAATGGTCATAGAAATCGACGGCAGTAAGGTAACAAAAAAAATTGTTGCTGCTCCGAGGAAGCTTACAAAAAGTCACCAAAAAAAGAAATAGTTATTGGAGATAACATTTAAGGAGAATCAGACTGTGTTTGGATACTAGCACTACCTACCCTTGACGTTTTGATCTGTTTATATTCAATAAAGATTACTTGTTTTTTTAACACTGTCAAGTGCAGGCCAAAAGACCAAGGAATCGTTAAACCGTTCAAAGTTCAAGCAAAGATTTTTTCCTTGGCTACGTTAATCGCGTACCCATATGAATCACAAACGTACAATAAAAGTAGTACCAAATGGTCCAGAAATGTAAGTCCTACACATGGAATTAAAATGTTGACAGTTGTTCCTAAATAGTTCAACATCAAAATATACTTCCTAAATTAACCGTGAAAATACCAACGGTTATTTTTAATCGTTCTGGTTATTGGCCGTAAAATTTATTTGCCGATTATTTGCAAACTTAAGTTTTGAGACGAGTACAAATGCTACTGGCAATATTTATAGTGTTAATTGCTTGACGCTCCCTAATTACCATTAAGCAGTCATTACGTAATGATATATATCTTTTTTTACTAGACAGTAAGACTTGATGTTGGTATTTCATCTTTAAAACCACTACCACTACAACATTGCACATTTTTGTTGTCCTCTAAAGAAAATCATGCTAAAAGCAGAGCAGTCCATATAAGTAAATAGCCAGCCTAAAGCAAATACTATCGTGTAATTAAATGTTGAGTTAAGAGATTGTTTAGGTAGGTTGCGTTATGCCCATGCAGACCACGCAAATGTTTTTTAATGCAGAAGACCTTGTTCGTAAAAATTTTGTACGTGTTTTTTTTAGAACCTACTGTTTTTAGCTATTATGAATGTTATCAAACAGTTATGTTTACCATTTTATCAGTAGCGATAACACCAATCTTTGTTTTTATTAATTTTTTTATTTATTACGATTTCCCTGTTTGTTTAGGACAGGCAACATAATTTCGGCTACAATATCGACGTGGGCTACATTGTGGAATAAAGATGAGCAGAGGTGTCTCTTTTTTCTATTTTTTGTTCGCAGTTGTAAGTCATTTACCTAAGGTTATTTTTAAATTTAATGAATGAAGTTATTCACATCTCTCGTTTTCCTCTTTTAATTTGGAAAGACCAAAACTAAATAGCTGTGTTCAATTAACGTGCCAATAAGGGGACAAAAATATCCTAGTTAGTATTACTTTCCGTGATGGATCTGTGTGTGTTAATTGAAGTAGCTATCTATGTATTCCGAAACTAACGCGAATTATGGGAGTTTTAAACAGTTCTACTTTTATAGTTTTATATTTCTTTTCATAATGCTTATTTTATTACTCCAGTTATCTCTGAGCCTGTAATACCTCGGCCATATGTAACCAGAGAGTTTATCACAAGTTTACACGTTTTGCTACTCTAGCATGCGGTTTTATCTCCTAAAAGGTGATGCTAGTATCATCAATTCATAGTTTTAAAATTCCAAAAGGTTTTAAAAATAATCTGCGAAGTAACGTTTTTCAGTTGAAAAAAACTTCCTATTTTCAAATTTTAAGCTTCTGAGATACGAACTAAAATAGGCATCATGGAATTTTTAAGGTTAAATAACATATATTTTTTGTCTTTATCAGTATTCAAATTATCTTTGTTATTTTTCTATTTTTAAAATGCTTAATAAAAATACGTTTGCAAATAATAAAGCAACTATTGAACAGGCACCTTCACAAATTCTATCATTATAAGTAGACTATCCCACTACTACGTTGTAACTCAAAAATCTTTAAGTGACATTTAAACAAAAAAATCCGATGAATAACTTCGTTGTAAAATTGACCAATTTTATGGAAAATCTGAATTATTTCACTATTACTAAAAATGTTTGTTATGGCGTCAAAAAAACTTTTTTAATATGCGATATTTGCTGATCTTAATGATCTTAATTCTTATTACATATGTAATTATTGTACGTAATAGTGAAGTCAATTACATATTTTCAGATTATTATAGACGAAAATGAACTTTCTTACAAAGAGTTTCTTATGTTTCGAATCGGAACTTATTTTGATCATTACTATTTTATGATGAGATGAAAACTTGATAAACAGGAAGACTAAGAGGGAACTGAAATCATCAGCGCGTACAAGGACGCTATTAAAAATTGCACTTTCTTGAAGTTTACACACTTTTTCTATTGACCTTTGAAACGTTATGTTGATTGTGGTAACGAACTGAAATATTTTCATTGTTTTTAAACAAATGAGCTTCGACTTAATTTTGGTATTTTAGACGATACGTTCTTGTATTGACCTACCTATACATTTTATTCTACTTAAATTGAGGGGTAAACCACGAGTCAAAATGGCATACGAAAGATTACCTTGTCTAAAGATTACCGCAAATAGAATACTTTGATTTTCCCGAATTGCTTGATTATCTCGGATTAGTCATCGATTATACCGGATTGCCCCTTGGTTACCTCAGATTACTCCTTGATTACCTCAAATTACTCCTCGACTACCTCGTTTTATCTCTTCTCTATGTATAATAAATCCGGATCCCTTCCACCAGTCTCACCTTTTCGTGACGACGAGCCCCCACTACTGGAAGTTAGATCTGTACCAATCCATTATATAAGGCGCATAATTTTATGTACTGGTATGTATTAGCACAATATAGTTTTCGATGCATATATGAAAATTGCGTTTACATTACATAATCTGCTAGCTGTCGTTACAAGTGTCTTCGAGCGGAAAACATGCAAACCGAGTGATTGACGGCGTTGATTATGTAAAAGTCACATAGGCTGACCTCGTGGGGACCACGAGGCTGCGAATAGCGGATAGACCGGAGACGCGGCACTTAATTTCAAAAGCTTGCGTAGAATAATTGAAGAAAATTGTCATACTATTAATTAATACATAAATCTGTTAATTCTATCATTACATCTCTTTTCATAAATTTGCTTACAGTTTTTTAAAAACTTTGCTAAGGAAAATTTTTGATAGCTTCAATTTTGTAGTGGTCTGGTTTGACTCCATCTGGCGTTATTACGTGTCCCAAATATTTTACGGTTTTTTGGAGAAACTCTGATTTATCTAGCTGAATCTTTATGTTGGTGTCTTTACATTTCTGGAATACGTTTTTTAAACGACTAATGTGTTCCTGTAGTGAACTTGAGTATACAATAACATCATCAAGATATACTAGGCATTGATTAGGGGTAAGTCCTGTCAAAGCAGTGTTAATTGCTCTTTGGAAAGTAGCGGGGGGCATTCTTTAAACCGAATGGCATACGTTTAAATTGAAAATGACCTTCTTCTGTAGAGAAGGCTGTTTTTTCTCTATCACGTTTTTCAACTTCGATCTGGTGGAAACCACAAGCTAAGGCGAGGGTAGTAAAGTAATTGGCTAAGTTGTCTAATACTGTTTCTATTCGGGGTAAAGGAAATTTGTCGTCGATAGTCTGTTCGTTCAGTTTTCTATGGTCGATAACTATTCGCCACTTCTGTATACCAGAGGCGTCGCGTTTCTTAGGGACTATCCAAATCGGAAAATTATAAGGTGATTCACTGGGTTCGACTATGTCTTCGTTTAACATTTTGTCAATTTGTCTTTTTACTTCTTGTCGGTGTACATGCGGGTATCGGTATGTTTTTGTAAATATTGGTGTGTCTGTCTTTGTCCTTATATGGTGTTTAGTTAGGATAGTTGAGGACAGGTATTTCAGGCGTGTAAAATATTTCTTTGTATTCTTGACAAAGGTTTGTTAGTAATGCACGTTTCGGGGCGAACACGTTTTGTCCAGATTTTCCAAGTGGTTTTTGCTCTCCGAGGAATCGCGTTGGGGGTTGGTTTGGATTTAGTTGATAAGTATGGTTAAATTGAGGTTTAAAGTGAGGTTGTCTTTGATTGGAAAAGTAATTTTGTTAGTTGTAATTAAGTTGGTGATAGCTTTGAGAAGGGGGATGTATTTTATTAGGTGCTCTTGATTGATTTTGAGCGAATGTGTTGAATTTTTGTTGCGGGTAAATATTGGGAGAATAATTTTTTCCTACTCCTTGAAAATAACGAATATCTAATTCATCTTTAACATAAGTTAGTGCTTGTTCTAAAGAGTTGGGTGAGCGGCTTCTAATAAAACTACCAAGGGGTTCTAACAAACCGCTTGTAAAAACTTGTAATGCTAAATTTTTGGAAGCTACCATCTTGTAATCTTTTATTGCCTGTGCTTCATTTCCCAAAGATATTTTAGAATTTAATATTGCTAATAACGATCAAACTTTATTGAAAAAATCTACAGGTGTTTCTTTAGGGGATTGTCTGAGTCTAGTCATATCAATTTGAATATTTAATTCGGAGCGTTGATCTCCAAAATTATTTATCAAAACTTCTTTTAGCTCATCCCAAGAATGATATGGATGGCCAGTTATAATTTCGAGAGCAGTGCCTTTTAGGCGATTGCGGGCAGCTGATAAAAAGGGTTTTGTTCTAGCCAAAATTGCGAGAAGATATCTTCTACAGCACGGATATATTCGCTTAATTCTACGGGATTTCCTTCAAATTTAGGAATTTTATTAAGAATACTCATATGAAAACCTTGTGGGTAACCATTATATGGTTGTGCAATTAGGACATGACCTTGTTGGCCTTGAATGTTTTGATCTACAGGAGGTTGTCCTGCTTGAGGAGCTACTCCTTGTTGGTTATCCATTATAGCTAGTCTTAAACGGGGTGGTCTTAAAATAACTTGTCGCAAAGGTTGTGGTTCTAAATCGTTTATCTGATCAGTTTCGCTATAAGATGATGTGTCCGTACTAATCATTAATCACTCAAAAATTAAATTTTATTTTTATGTAAGTATTTAAATTATTTTGGGCAGGGTTCCTACACATAAAACGTGAGTAAATTCAGAAATTAAGTATACCTAGTGTATACACTGAATTATCTCGCTTACCACGTTTTACTTGAACTTAAATTTACAATTCCTACACATAAGACGTGAGTAAATTCAGAAATTAAGTATACCTAGTGCATACACTGAATTGTCTCGCTTACCACGTTTTACTTGAACTTAAATTTACAATTCCTACACATAAAACGTGAGTAAATTCAGAAATTAAGTATACCTAGTGCATACACTGAATTGTCTCGCTTACCACGTTTTACTTGAACTTAAATTTACAATTCCTACACATAAGACGTGAGTAAATTCAGAAATTAAGTATACCTAGTGCATACACTGAATTGTCTCGCTTACCACGTTTTACTTGAACTTAAATTTACAATTCCTACACATAAGACGTGAGTAAATTCAGAAATTAAGTATACCTAGTGCATACACTGAATTGTCTCGCTTACCACGTTTTACTTGAACTTAAATTTACAATTCCTACACATAAGACGTGAGTAAATTCAGAAATTAAGTATACCTAGTGCATACACTGAATTGTCTCGCTTACCACGTTTTACTTGAACTTAAATTTACAATTCCTACACATAAACCGTGAGTAAATTCAGAAATTAAGTACACCTAGTGTATACACTGCATTATCTCGCTTACCACGTTTTACTTGAACTTAAATTTACAATTCCTACACATAAAACGTGAGTAAATTCAGAAATTAAGTATACCTAGTGCATACACTGAATTGTCTCGCTTACCACGTTTTACTTGAACTTAAATTTACAATTCCTACACATAAGACGTGAGTAAATTCAGAAATTAAGTATACCTAGTGCATACACTGAATTGTCTCGCTTACCACGTTTTACTTGAACTTAAATTTACAATTCCTACACATAAAACGTGAGTAAATTCAGAAATTAAGTATACCTAGTGCATACACTGAATTATCTCGCTTACCACGTTTCACTTGAACTTAATCTATTTTTATATCTATGTTAATATGTTTTAAATCAATTTAATAATCACTTTCACTTGATTAATGTAGTAAAAAAATTCTCTTGCAATTTCATATTGATCCCAATGATCAGGATTGATCTCGATGATCAGGTGTTCGCTATGAACTGCTTTTCTGCAACCAGCGATGCTCGGTCCTGGGGCGATGCTTGTCCCTCTCAATCGGATTACTGGGTTACGGAATTTGCCGTCTGAGTTGATGTAGATTCGGAGATCCGACAATTAAGAGTTAAAACTCAAAGGCCAAATTTAATTTTGATTTTTGAAAATTTTATAAAGCCCTTTTGTCAGATCCTACCGACTGCGCCATTTATGTTTATTTAACGACTAAACGTATTTTTAAAAACTATTTAATTTAAAAATTACAGAAATGTCGGAGTTCAATCCGGCAGCCTACTTAAAGCAAAGCTAAAATAGAACTAAATCTAAAAGCAGGAGATTTCACACAGGAAAGAAATTATCAAGAGAAATACAATATCATTTATCTATGCTTCTTCATAGAATTGCTATCACATAACTCTCTCTTGCTGCAGTGAAAGAATATCAGCAAAGGTATCCACAGCGACTTAGTTTATTGCACTATTACAAGCTACGAGCATTACTTTACACAAGATATAAATCTACGATTGTTTTTTTTTGTTTATATCAAAGCATACCTGATAAGTGTGAGAGTAAAGATTGAAGAAAATGAGGAAAATCTATAACTATATAACAGTTGATAATCGGACATACGATTATTAACAGGGCGTGAAGATTTCAACCAAGTTGATTTAAATCAAACGATTTAAATACAAAATTAATTGATTTTAATTAATTGGGTATTGTGTGGGGTGTCGTTTTCAGGTGAATTTTTCAGGATTGGGAAAAAACGGAGTTTAAAAAACCCAGCCCAACGATTTTTTGTATTGGGTTCATTTGGGTTCTTTGTCACTAAATTTAGAAATGCTAGGTGGTAGAAAACTTTAGAATATAAAAACTTGAAAATAAACACACTTCCAAAAGAATTCTGTTCTTTTTCGTCAATTTAGAAGACTGCCCTTCGTCTTCAGCGTCCATTGAAAGAATTTTCTTAACTTGCGGTTTAGTCTGGGTAAACTAAGAAATAAGGTCATGAAAAGGCCCGAAAGTTGGTTAAAGTATATAGACATTTAAGATCGAAGGGATGTGATGCACAACTCAACGATGATTAGTATTATTAATATGTCAACAACTCTTCAAATAAACAATTTATTTTTCATGCGTTTGTACATTCTTCAAATATGAATGCCTACACCTCCCAAAATAGTCCTAAAAAATCATGTTTGTATTTTTTTGTTTGCGTTTTTGTCTCTTAGTATGATTTGAGCCGGGTCATAACACTTTAGATTTAACTTAAAAATTGACTAAAAAAATCAAGAAGGCTTGAAAATTTTCAGAAATACTCAGAATTGTGTCAGGGTTCCAAAAATGTCAAAATATGCATTTGAAATTTAAAGGATCGGGGCATTTCCGGTGAAACCGGAAGTCTAAAAAATGTGTCGAATATGTCAAAATCTGCCTTTTTTGGGTACATATTACCTGTGCCAAGTTTCGTCGCCAGATCTCAGAAACTATAGCAAATGATTCCGTTGACACCCGGTATAAAGGTTTGGAATAAAAATTCATTGTATTTACACTATGAGAATGATTATGTTTTCTTAATTTATGCACACATTATTAGTCTTTGGCTATTTAAATTTGAACATAAAAATGACGTAGGTACGGATTCGAGCTAAAATTAAATAAAGTCAAAAATTAGCCATGTTAGTATAGGTACCATAGAAATGCCCTCAAAAATTTCTTTTCTATGTAACGGGTGGCCAGAAAGTCTTTCAGTCCTGGGCGGCTATGGATTGTATAACGTATGTCTTTGGATATCTTTGTCGAAATTCTTGTTTACACGCATTGAAGGAATAATTCCAATTTCCATTTTCTAATTGTTGACCATTGCGAAAATAAGATTTCACAATAAAGGTTTTTTGTTCTTGCGTAAACATTTTATAACAAGAAATATGCAGAAAGTAAATAATTTAAAATAAAAACCTTTTAATTTAAATTGACTTTGACTTATGTCAAATAAATTACTTAGATGTGACTGAATAAAAGACATGCCTTATACAATCCATAGCCGCCCTGACTGAAAGACTTTCTGGACACGCGTTACTTGAAATTATGGTTTGAATTTAATTTTTTGAAAATTATTATTACCGACCTCCGTTCGGCTGTTGGAAATTTTGAAGTCGTGTTTTTTTAGTTTTAATAAATATCCGCCCAAAATTTAATTTATTACTTGTAAAGTTGTAAAATAAATTGTTTATTTTGTCATACAAAATACATATGGAATGTAGGAGCATTTCGTTTAGATTCGTTGTTTTTATTCCACGTTAAATAATAACAAAATTAATCTAAAATTTAAGAAGGCGAGTTCGATCGCCATCAGAGAGCAATGACGATTTTAGTTTATTCTCCTTGTAAAAAAATTAAAAATTTTGTAAACAGTACGATATTATTATTTAACGAAACTTCATTTGAGTGCTTAAATGAGTATGCATTTCACTTCTTCGTTTAAATCACCTACGTGCAACACCTACCAGGACCACGAGCAACGTTGTGCTAATTGAATATTAATCGAAATTGTTAAGATCTTAAGCATAGGTGTTTGTTCAACACAGCGTACATGTACCTTAGCTGAAAAATAAATGATTAATGACTTCCCTCTGCCAAAACTAGAACCAGCTGCTATTTCGAACCCTTTATTGCATCTACGCCCTCAAGTTTAAAAATAAATGTTTTTAACGAGCCTTTTATAATTCTGTTTTTCATATGTTACTAGTTGGGATTTGATTTGCTAAATAAGGCACAACAAGTTTTTATGGCAAATATTCTAGAAGTCGGTGTTTTACGTGGGTTCGCAGCTCGAACCGTTACTATAGATTAATGCCCTCTTGCATACAATAATGGAAGTCATATACCTTTATCTAACTTGCTGCCATGTAATTTAATGTCTGGCGTTAATTGAAGCCCGTATTGGTGATTCCCAGATGGTTATTATCATAGTACGCTGCTTTGAAAATTATTAACAGGGTTGTTACAAATTTAGGGATCCCATCTCAATTACCAAACGTTTCCAGTGTGCGTTTGAAATAACGACAAATGTTTAAGTCCTTTTTTTTAAAACCTAAAGAGGGTCCTGCAAATAACGCCTTTTACTTAAAATTCTTTAAAATTTTCCAATATTATCCAATATAATCTTTGTCAAGCTATTGCTGAAGACGCATATCCGATATTCAAGATCACTCCTAGTAGAAGTAATTCATTTTAAGCCCTTTACGTCAGTGTTTCTCTATCAAACTGGGGTATGCGAAAAAATATCAGTATAGGGAAGTATTGATTTCATGCAATTTTTAAAATTCGAGATTTTGACGGAAATGCATGTTTTGGATCTCTAGGAATCCAAAACCATGATTTTTTTAAATATCTGTCTGTGGGTGGGTATGTGCGCTTCATAACTTCCAAATAGATAGCCTGATTTCAATGATCTTTGGAATATGGGTCTGTATAAAAAATTCATCGGGGAAATAATCTTTTAAAAAAATTCGGAAGACTTTAAGGCGAATCCAACGCTTTTTCTCCGAACTTTCTCGCTTCAAAATGGCAACCGCTACAATTTTTTTGAAAATTTTGCTTTTAGCGGCGTATTACTCAAAAACAAGTTGACCGACCGGGTTCAAATTTTCTATTGTAATAGCCCTATAGGGACACATTGTTACTGTGCACAAAATTTTTCGAAAAGCTATAAAGTGAAAAATATTTAAAAAAGTTTCAAAAAAATATGCCCAAAAATCTGTTTCTAAAAAATCAAAAGATTTAGTTCTTCTTCTTAAATGATTTGGTTTTCTAAATCAAGGCGAATAATCCCGAACATCTATAGATGTCGACCGGGCAACTATAATAGCTTAGGTGAATCATCCGTACGGTACAGGGTTACATTGTGACCGCATAAAAGCTGTTGAGTGGTTGGGCGTGTGTCTTAGGTGCTTTGGAATTTTGCGGCTCTTACTGCTAGAAAATTTATGTGTGGTTCCACATTACTGTTTCACTATTGGCATTGAATTTGCTGCAATGCATAATGTCGTATGGTATATTATTTCATTTTTTGTTGAAATTTTTTGTGTACTGCAAAGATGTATTCATAAATCTTTGAAATAGTGCAGTTTTTTTTTTACTTTTTGGAGCCGCTAAACATTGGGGATTCTAGACGCATGTTAGTGACTTATGCTTAAACGCGCGACCGTTGTACTACAGCGTTGTGCATTAATACTTTTGGAAATATAAAATGTAAAAGCTTTAAAGTATGCGAAAGTGCAGGCAAAGCGCTACGCCCATTTTTTAAATGTCTATAATAGAATTCCCGGCCCGGTCGTTCTCCCTCGCAAGGCAACGGGAAACCAGCAAGGTGAATTTTCCCCAGGAAAACCTCTCTGGAGAAGAAGTGCATGCACTTCCTGTGGTTCGGATCCCACGTTAAACTGTAGGTCCCCTATGTCTGTCTGTGCAAATAATCTATCTCTGCGCACCAAACACAGACATAGGAGAGAGGTAGCCAACGCCCTGAGTGGGGTATGGCACTATAAGAAGAAGATAATAGAATTACGATAATTTGTTTCACATTTACTCCGTGCAAAAAAGGAAAATACGACAATTAAAAATTTCCTGGTTTACTACCTGTAATTTACATGTACATAACAGTATTGAGTTATACAAAGAGTGTTGCCACAATGATAAATGTTTTGAAGACAGATAAGAGATTAGTTTACATTTAGATAAGATCGTATAAACAGTCCAGAAACGCAAACTTACAGAGATACAGCCTCCGGAAAATGAAAGTCTATTCCCGCTTTAATTAATAATTACGCATTAAAATAAGATTTGCGGTTCAAATTTTGTACGGATATTTTACTATTGAGTGTTAATATTTTCAATTGTTTTCGATTAAATCTATTAACCAGAGGCGTAGATATGGGGGTGTTCGACGTATCTCTTAACGTATTTTTAAGATTTTTTAACTTTTGTCTTTTTTTTTTCAAAAAGAAAACGCAAAAATGTACTCTTTTTCACATTGGCTAAATCCAACCGTTTTCGAATAATCTATTTGCCATTAAGGAAAGAAAAAGCTGAACTTCAGGAGGACTTGCCCATACTAGATATTAATACTTGCCATAATTGCAAAAGTGTTTTTATAATTATAACGTTATTTCATTCTCTCATTTCACCGTATGTTAGATTTCTAAGAAAGCAATTTATATACGCAACTCTACGGTGTCGCATACCGTATAAGAACTGTAAGAACGGAAACGCCCGCGCTACAGCTAACAAGATGCGCTACGGATTTTGAACTAAAAATCGATATAAATGGTTTATTTAAAGAGTTATCGAAAATATGCGAAGAATGAAAACTATATTTTTTAACTAGAGTAATTGATAAGCGTAGTTAAAATCACGTAACTGTCGGAAAACGCGTTGTTGATATTAAAAAGTAAATTCTTGCTGATCCTAATAAAGTACTTCAAATGGTTTATGATAAAATTTATATCGATCGGCGTTTGCGTTTTTGAATAAATAATTAATCAATTTCAAATTTTTCAAAAATTCCCGGAAGGCGTCAGAGTGCATTTTGGGTGATTAGTAAAAAACATATTTGTAGCTCACTGCTAGCTCTATCGGAAAGTTTATAAAAATCGTTTTTGAAAAATGTTTTAAAAATTTTCAAAACTTTGAAGCGAGCGCCATTGCGATCGTTTTCGGATTTTCGAAATTAAATTTACTTCATCGTCACTACCCACGCCAGACAACTACTTTTTGAGTAAATGAGCGTTCAAGTCGAGATTTTTAAAAAGTTGCAGCGGCCACCATTTTGAAGCTAGAGAGTTTGGTAAAAAGTTTTCAAGTTTACAAAATTTAGTTTTGGAAAAAATATGGTACCAAAAAACATGTCTAACTTAAGTTTCCGGTTTCGAATTTTTTTGAAAAGCCCAACTAGAACTACAATTTTCGATATACCTCTTGATTTAAAATTTTATACACACACACACCCACCCGCAGACAGACATTTTCTTTAAATCACTTTTTTGGGTTCCAAAACGTGTATTTACGTTAAAATCTAGATTTCGAAAATTTTCATGAAATCAATGCTTTCCTATACCGAAGGTATGGGAATGTAAAAATTAGATTTTTGCAAATACGGCAAGTATTAATATCTAGTATGGGAAAGTCCACTGGAAGTTAACACTTCAGCTTTTTTGTACTTGCAGTACAAGGACTTAGAAGCTCACTAGATAGTGATAGACTACTATGTAATAAATATACAAATTACGGGGTTTTGGAATACAGCTTAAACGCAGAAAAAATATTTACAATATAAACTAACAAAGAATCTTCTATATTAATGTTGATAATTATTGAATTTTACTTTGTTTTTGACATTGATGTTAAACGTACATACTGAATGTTTAAAACGGTTTTTCGATATGTCTACTGGTGTATGTAGCAAATTACACGAAACTGCTTTTGGTCATTTTGCTCATTTTATCGCGTTTTATGCTTTACAACAGCTTAATTATAAACCATGATTCACTGGAAAACGAAATTCTTCGCCGGCTTCCACGACATTTGCTGTTGTTACTGCGTTCTAAATTAGCATCCGTAAACTCACTTACATGTTTACTTCGCAATTTTAGAAAATTTCATTTGTATTTTAGTGAAAATGATATTTTTGTTTCAGTGGTAGCGAATTTGAAGCGTAAGCGAACTCGATAAAATGGCTTATCAGCAACAGTTGTCTTCCAATCCATACAAAATTGAAAGTCATGGTAGGTCCACGTATTTTTTTTGTACTTTGAAATATATTATTCGATATGTTTGTACTTTTTAAGGATATACGGCTTGGTACCAACACTGCAATTGTTGCCCATATGGATATCACATTGATTTGGATTTCGTTCGATATTGCGAATCCATTGGCCAACAAGCTGATCGTACCGGTTCGATCAAGCGACGCAGAGATCGTCGACGTCAGAGACAATCCATGGAGGTTTTGTTGGGCCTGGAACCTCCCGCTTTATACAATTTGGAACAAATTCATCAAAAGGTAGTTTTCCCGTATATCTACCACTCTTGTTTACCATAAAGTAAAATTTTTAATGGTATCTGTATGATAAATTAAACATAGCTACGTAAACCTTCACACGATTTTCAAAAGTGCACAACACGTTCGAGTTCACATTTTTTTTAACCTATACTATTGCTATTAAGTGACAGGTACGTTGAGCATTGTAGTCTTGTGTTGATGTATCATATTTTTACTGCAGTGGATTACTGATTAGTAATTGCGATGACAAAATGATTAAACTTGTAGCAACTAGAAATACATTGTTAACTTACAATCGGGTTGTTTACTACTTCTTAAATATGCAAAAAATCTTATGTTTTTTACAAATATATACTTGGGCCCGACGGCCGACAATGTGGCCTAAGTGTCGTAAGACCTGAAATACAACACAAAACTCCATCTCCGTTATACTAATCGTGTTAGTAAAGATAATTTGTTAATTAATTAATTACAAAATAAAATTTAATTTGTACCTACCACTGATTTGAACTGGATTTTGGTGGAAATATGACGTAACAGGGCGCCATACTGGCAGTACTGATATTAAAAGGGAGTTTTAAGTTGGTACTGGTCATATTTCAGTGAGATTTCAGATTTGTTTTGTACTGTCATTTGTTTCCTACTGCAATACTCCCGTTTTGTCGAATATTTTCATTGTGTGTTACAAATACAAATATTTTGCAGAAATGTGCCGAGGTATTGTGACTAGAGGGAACAAAGCACTTTTTGTTACCGGGCATCTAATAAAGAATATTAAATATTTATGACCTTACATATATACCTCAAAAAATTAATTGATACTTACTGTACACTGTTTACAATCGTTTCTATTTGCTAAATAAGGAAATAAAACGTAGAAACAGTCACTTACATTATTCAGCGCGCCTGTAACACGCAAAACATATTTTTAATGGGTTAAACAATTATATGTTACCATTTAGATTACCAACAGCAGTAAAAAAAACACTAAAAAATGAACCAGCGCTTGGTCACGTCATATTATGGCGTATTGTTTAAAGGCGTCTTAAAATACAAATTTCAATAATTAATTTTGCGATTAATAAGATGTCTGTTTAAAATTTGAAAAAATATGGGACAATATTTTTCATTCTACAATGTAAATTTGAATTTAAAAAAAGTAGTGAACGATCGCATTATGTTAAATATTATTGTGTACACAAGTACACTTATGTTATAATGTGCGACTTTTATGGGAGAACATGCCGCTTTAAATCTTACATATTTGGATTTTAAATTCAAAAATGAATTTACACCTGAAAAAAAAACATATTATTACAAGTTGACTTGAACTACATGAAGACTCAACATTCATAATTACTTAGTTACACATACAGCTTGTCCGAGGATTCTTTTTATTTTCTAATTTGCAGAAATAGTTATTTTTGGTTGTTTCACATATACATAATATCGACCAATCCCTAAGTCGCATTTGTCATTTCAGCTAATACAAACCTTGACGTACAAAATTTTATCAATCATTCATTTGTTTTATAGGCTGGTTTTAAAAATACAGTTAATTTGACAATTTGATACCACACGTGAATCTAAAAAAGCAATCGGGGTAATTTACCGAAACTTGTTGTTTTATTTTTTAGTTTTCAAAGTGAAATTAATTTGACAATTTGATATATTAAAACTTCCTACGTGGCAACTCGAATTTTCAAGCAAAACTAACCCTCGTTGGTACGCAACAAGTTACCGCAATTAGGATAAAGCAAAATATAAAATCAAAAATGGCGTTTATTCAAAAATTTTACATGACTAAAGAAACTTGATTTCGCAAAATATCAAAAAATTGCATTTAAAAAGTTCTTTAGAATGAAAAATTCTTCCCAAATACAGGGTGGTCCAATACTTATTACGCTTCTATTTAATTCTGAAACTGATCAAGATAGAGAAAAAAATGTGAAAAAAAAATATATGTTTGGTAACGTTTGGTCTATCTTTCAGCATAGTTTAAAACAAATTAACCAATGCTGTAAGCGCTGTTACGCGATCGTCATTTTTTAAATAGCAACCTAGTAATTTATTCGCTTATTCGATAGAAAATTTTATTCTCTTTGGAATGGTATAAAAGTTTATGTACAACCTCGCATAATAAAATTTTCGAGAAAAACTTCTTCATATCAGCAGACCCTGATTTCAAAACAACAGCCTACAACAATCGAAGTAGGTAGTGTGCTTTGAAATTCATTTGTTATCTCTCAACAATTGAAAACAGTTAAAAGAACAAAATTTTTGACATTGGTCAACTAAGAACTGATGAAAAGCCAAACGTTATTTTTTTTATAATTTCAGTATTGATTTCATGAAAATGTTCGAATTCGATATTTCGACAAAAATACTTGTTTTGGACCTCCAACAGTTGTTTTTAATAAATGTCTGTCTGTGGATGGGTGCGCTCCATAACTCCTAAACGGATGATCCGTTTTCAATAAGTGTTGGAATGTGGGGGGTGTATCAAAAATCCGTTGAGGAAATTTTAAACCGCAAGCGGAAGTTAGACATGTTTTTCGGATGCATTTTTTTCGGAAAACAAACTCATTAAATCTGAAACGGGAATCTTATAGAAGACTTTACAGCAAATCCAACACTTTCCCGATAGGCCGCTACAATTTTTTGAAAATTTTGACCTTAGCGCCTTTTTACAAGTTGACAGATCGAGTTATGAAACAATGTTACTGTGCACAAAAAAAATTCGAAACGCCAAGAGCTATGAAGTGCGAAATATTTTTATATATAATTTCGTAAATTTAATAACTTGCAACACGATTTTTTTAACATTTCGTAAGCTCATAAAACTGGAAATGAGTTACAATTTGGTTCGTGACCCAGCCCGTTAATTTATGTGTCTTCTATGATTTTTGAAAAAGTTGTGTTTTAACGTCTATTTACTCAAAAGCGAGTAATCAGATCGGGTTGAAAATTGATATTGGAAATGTTCTAGGGGTAAACAGCGTTACAAGTTACGGGAACTTTGGGAACGAGTGAAAAAATACTTAATATTTGACTTTTCAAAAAATTATAACTCAAAAACTGGCCACAGGATTTTTTTTAACTATATAAGCTAATAGAGATATGGATTTGGTGCGTATCCCAGTCCACTAGTTTGTTGTTGTTAGTTTTTTCTTTTGATATTTCTCAAAATAGTACTTTCTTTTGTAGTGTTTTTTTTAATTAATTTCATTTATAAATTACTATTTATAAAATCAGAATACTTCTATCACTTTCCGGATCGCAACGCTATGAAAATTGTGGCTCACCACTTGCCCATCGCTAAGATTCCGAAAACATATCAGATTAAAAGTGCGGCTAAGGTAGAAACTTTTTAAAATTTACAAAGGAAAAAGATGGATGCGGATGAAAAAGATGGATGTTTTCGTTTTGCGGAATATTCGGCCTCCAAAAAAGGGGTTGGGAGAGGAAGGATTAACTCCTCAAATATTACTCTTTCTAATAATTAGGTTTAGAATCTGGTTGTATAAAGTTTTTATCGTCTCCGTTTATTAAACAGATTAATTTCAAAAATTCGTAAAAAAGCATTTTGAAAAAACAAAATTACTGGTAGTTCTTCGCTCTATTTCGCCTACATAATGTAAATAAAATCATGTAGCTAGGTTTTTTTTAAATAACTTGCCAAATTTAATTTGAAGAAAACACATATCTAACTTCCGCTTCCTCTTTCGGCTCTTTTAAATTTTAATATACCATCGCATTTAAAGCATTATCAAAATTGAACCAGCCGATGGAGAGATATGAGGGAACGAACAAACGTTGTCCACACAAAAATTTTTTTATTAAAATCCCGTAATAGAAAGTTTTCATACGATCCATGTTTCTATATACTGGAAACATGGAGGAAAAGTATAAAAGAACTTGCGTTTAGGAAGTCAATAAATTTCTTTTCTTCTTTGTTGCAGGCTATAGAAGAAGAACCCTCAACTTTAACACGAAAACAAATTAATCTAAAACAGTCGCATTTGTTACAAGATGGTTTGGAGGAGGCGGTGTCTGATTTTGAACGAACATTACAAAGGTCCAACAAACTCTCGCATAACCTTCCAGATGTTACAGCGGTTCATGGTAAGTCGCACTTTAGTTACTATTTACTATACTTTCCTCGCCGATATACCAAGTATATCTAAAAGGCAAGTATTGTGTTCGTTAAAATTTTTGAAATAGAGATTTTGATGGTTAAGCAGGTTTTAGGGCTGAGGATACAAAAATCCGATTTTTTCTAAACTGCGAGCGTAATGTTTTTGAAAATATGTAGAAGAAAACACAAATTTGTATAATAGACAATTGAACAGCATAAGCTATTCTGTTGGGTACCATTATACGTAATATGCAATTTGTAAATTATTGTTATTTGAAGTTGCTATTCGTGATTCTAATTGTTATGTAATTTATCAGCAAATACCTACACAACTGGAAAGAATGCGCTTATCTCATAGAGAAACCGCTGTGAAGAATTAATGGTTCCTATAAACAATTAAGCGAGAACATTTCCATTTGCAGTGTAAGCAAAGCGGCAAATTTTGTAAATGAGAAATCTTAAAAAAAAATGAGCGAAACACTTCGCCTGGACTTTCCTATACTTATAAAATAACATTGTCTTATATTTTCCAACGCTTTCGATATGCACCTGTCTAGACACGACTAGTTAAAGTAAATAGTTCTTATAAGTTGTAACATCTTGAAGCGGTTGAAGAAAGACCGACCGCTGCGCTCTGCAAGCATAAGGTTGGGTAAAATATTTGGACTGAATCAACGGAAGGGCGGAAATTGATATTTGAAAATATATTAATAACTCGAGAAGTATTATTTTTAGCAAGAAATTACTCTTATTAATTTGTATTTAGAATTTCAAAACCTTTCTGATTTTAAAGCCAAAATGCCACATTTCCATTTAAAAAAAAGTTATTTTTTACCGTGGCCGCCATATTAAAATTTGAAACTCAAGTTTTTTTCTTAAATACAATCAAGAAGAATTTGCCCTACAAGTTTGCTCTGGAGTTTGCCAGTCTATCTATTAAAATAAAAAAGTTAGCCTACACTGAACATTAAACGACTAGTACAAGAATACAACTGCTGTAGAAAGTATGTGAAATTCTTCTAAGGACAAAAAGATTATTAAGGGGCAAAAAATTCGATTTTTTGTAAAAAGATTCTCCTAGAGCAAACAAAAGAAGAAATCAATTTTTTAATTTTGTAGCGAAAATTTTGGGGGGGAGGGGGAACAGTAGCCCCCCTAAATATGAAATTATCGAAAAAATATTATGATATTCGGATTGTGCTATCAATGATGAGCTATATTGCTTTAACAGAAATATTTTATTGCCCCCCGTTAAATAAATAAAAGGGTACCATCTTTCAATTTTCAAAAATTCACAGAGGGCGTCACAGTAAAATTATAGCAATGCGCAAAAAAATGAATTGTAGAAGATTATCAGCTCTATCAGCTTAAAAAGTTTAAACAAAAACATGTGGGCAGTTTTTGAGAAATATTTTTTTGAAAAATTCCAAAATTTTGGAGTGATGTCATTGCGATCGTTTCTATATTTTCAAAATTAATTATATTTCATGGTATAGTAACCTTGAAGGGCTACCAAACAAGATGTAGTTGATTCCAATCAGATAACTAGTTTTTGAGTAAATGGGCGTTAAAGTCGAAATTTTAAAAAATTCGTAGCGGCCGCCATGTTGAAGCTAGAAAGTTCGGTAAAAAAACGTTTGATTTGTTCTAAGGCTTTCTATATTTTCCACTATTCCAATTTCCAAAATTCCTTTTCTGAAAAAAATGCTACCAAAAAAACATGTCTAACTTCCGCTTCCGGTTTCGGATTCTTTTTAAAAGCTTATTTTGTCGATGGATTTTTGATATACCTCCTCATTCCAAAGCACATCGAAATCGGTACAGCCGTTCCGGAGATATGAGCGTTACCCACACACAGACACACACACACACACACCCACAGACAGACATTTTTTAAAAAACACTTTTTTAGGATCCTGGAAGCCCAAAACATGTATTTCCGTCAAAATCTCGATTTTGAAAATTTGCATGAAATCAATACTTCCCTATACTGAAAGTATAGGAAAGTAAAAATTTTATTGAGCAAATTGTTTGCTAGAATCTTTTTGGCTTAAATTAGAACTAAACCCATCAAGACATTCGCCCATTCACAAAAACAACAGGTATCGAACATGAACCGCGCAGTCGGGGAGATTTTCTCGAAAGATGCATTTTAAACATGCCTTACCCAACTCGAACACACAAAAAGGCTGAAGTGTGGATTTCGAGTGGACTTTCCCATGCTAGATAATAATACTTGCCTTATTTGCAAAAGTGTCACTTGTAATAATTATAACGTTGTACATTTCACCGACTATTAGATTTCTAAGAAAACAAGCAGCGAGAATTTGAACTTGCGATAGCCTGTTCAACTGGTATCCGTACCGTAACTGTACCCATAGAAGCAGCCACTACCTGCACGAAAGCAAAGTGCCCCCATCTGCGAATTACAAATTCCGTTTCGGATGTCTGACAAAAATGGCTATAATAGCTTTATTTGGGAAGTTATCAAAAATATGCAAATAATGATAAATATTTTTTTTAACTAGAGCTAATTGATAGGCGTAGTTAAAATCCCGTAAATGTCGGAAAACGAGTTGTTGATATTAAAAAGTGTCGTTTTTTTCTTAATTTTTTTAAATAGTTAAAAATTCTTGCGAATTCTAATAAAGTAATTTAAATGGTCTATAGAACTGATAAAATTTTATAAGATCGGCGTTTGAATTTTTAAATAAATAAGTAATCAATTTCAAATTTTTCAAAAATTCCTGGAAAGCGTCAGAGTAAAATTTGGGAGATAAGTAAAACACATATTTGTAATTTAATCCAAGCTCTATCGCCTCCGATAGTCCAAAAAACAATCGTGTGGGCAGTTTTTGAGAATTTTTTTTAATATTTTTTTTTAAATTGTGAATCAGCGCCATTCTGCTCGTTTTTGGATTTTCGAAATTAATTTTATTTCATCGTATACTACCTATAAAGGGCTCTCAAACAAGTGGTAGCTGATCCCGATCAGACAACTACTTTTTGAGTAAATGGGTGTTAAAGTCGAGATTTTCAAAAAGCTGTAGCGGCCGCCGTTTTGAAGCTAGAGAGTTCGATAAAAAAAGGTTCGATTTGCCTTAAGTTCTTCTCTCAGATTCCATACTCAAATTTCAAAATTTTGTTTTGGAAAACAGCGCTACAAAAAAACATGTCTAACTTTTGTTTCTGGTTTTAGATTTTTTGAAAATCCTAACTAGAACTACAGTTTTCGGCGTACCTCTTGATTTAAAATTTCATTAAAATCGGTCCAGTACTTTCGCCTGTAGAGGCGTCACCCACATACACACCCACATACCCACAGACAGATATTTTTAAAACCCACTTTTTTGGGTTCCTTGAGCCCCAAAACGTGTGTTTCCGTTAAAATCTAGATTTTGAAAATTTTCATGAATTCAATACTTCGCTATACTGAAGGTATGGGAAAGTAAAAAAATTGAAGCTGATTATTATGCACAATCACCTGCCGCATTCGAATTTTGAGTTCGCGAATAGATCAGGAATTTCGAAAATGGTGAAAAATCGATTTTTTGTGAAAATTCCGAAAATATTTATCGTCAATTTTTAACTTCTCTCGTGTTATGTCAGCGACGGAGAGAGCTAGAGGTCTAATTTTTTTGGACAATATACACCAAAGTGTCCGAATGAACCTAGTGTTGTCGCATTATCTCTTCAGCCTGCAAATTTTATAAAAAAAATGTTTGCTTACTGGACCACAAAAAATTTGTTTAATGTATTTTTCACGTATCTTATTTTTTGGAATTTACCCATTATAGGCGAGTGTAAATGTCACCAAAATTGTTTTTAGTGAAGAAATAAAATCTTTTATGTGTTTTCTAAAACAACCTATGACGAGTTAAACATAAATAATGTTTGCGCGCTAGCCGCAGACTGAGCCGTATGCAAGCGAGATAAATGCAGGCGAGATCTGAAGGCACTATTATTTTTTAATGGAATAGTGTAATAATGTTTTGGCTTTGGTGTGTTACTGACTATTTCAAATAAAAATTATAGGAAAAATGACCTGAGTATGTTCCAAATTGTTTCTGCTGCCTGTTTGTACTTACTTAAACAGCAAATTTTAGCCTCCTCCATTAAAAAAATTGATTTTAAGTACTGCACATTGTGTCAAAAAGACACTTCTGAATCTTTACAGCTCGCGACTGAGATTCAATTAGTTCGTTAGTGTATGCGGCTTTATACAAAACAGATTGCATGTCATCTGTACTAACGTCATTTGAAAACTCAAACATAATTTATTATCTAAAAATCCCGTTTATCATGCACAGTGCAGAAGATCTTTTACTAGGACTTTTTATAATCGTAACAAAAGAACATTACAATCCCAAAAAAACATCATCATTAGCACCAAAATTAATCAGTTTCAAAACTATACCTTTTACCTCCAAAAATTGCTTCATTTGTACAAAAGACCGAGATTCTAAAGGAAATCATACTTATCAAACTTATTTCGGTAACTTTTTTTAACAGACAAAATGAAATTTGGAAAAAGCGAAAGCGATCAATGACATTTAAATTTTACATGAAATTCAAGGAGCAAATGAATTTTAGTACCATAACTTGTGCCTGGTCAATATTTTGGAGAGATCTTTCAAAAATACATTTGCGGTACTTTTACTTGCTGTGATATATTTAAAAATATTGTGCCCGAGTTGAAAAATAATCTATTTGTACACAAAAAGGTGCTCACTATAGCGGATATTCGTCGCGTCTACTTTATGTTCATAAAAATACATGGACCACAGACTATCCAAGCTCTGAAGAAATGCAAAAGAAAATAAAAAAGCATTTCAAAGACAAAGTAGATATTTATTGTTTTTCGAGGGTCCGCGAAGCTTTCATCCTATGTATGCTCAACACCAAAAGTAATGAATTTGGTACCTACAATTTGATAGTTTACCACATGGTGAAGAGGAAACTGATTTTGTTGTCGAGATGATGGCTTTATCCAACGTTTTCAACATTTTGGTTGCCAAAATTTTAAAGAAATATATTTGATATATTTCACTGTTATTAAACACGAGACCTAAAAACTGTAAAATATCAATATGCGTTGAAGACCGTTATGATGCGGCAAAGAGCAACAAAACGTCGGAAAGATGTCGACGATCGAAGTCGAATACTAGTATGGTATCATATGAAATTCATGATGGCGTCGAAATACCGGAATAGAAAAGTTTTATATGAGATAGTACTAACAAGAAAAAAATGTTATATTACCTTGCTACAAAAATAATAGAAAACATTCCAATTCCATTCCCAATGAAGTAGACATTGCACTAGCTGGAATGATGTATGACAATGAGAAAATTTTTCTATGTACCAACAGTGGCGTAAGAGTTATGGATGAATTACAATTTACTGAACATGAAGAAGCCGATACGAGAATTTTTGGTTTAATCAATTTCTTTAAATACAATTTTTTTAAGAATCATGAGGCCGTGCGTGGGCACGACTCCATGATTCCCATCCCACCCCCTTACCCGGGCTCAGCGAACTTCAGCGCTATTCACCGGTCTAACATGCCCCACCTCTGAAAGACATGCAACCCAACATACACACCACACACACCATCCATGGACACGCCGGATTTAACTTATTCAGAAACATTTCCGGCGGGCAGAGGACTCGAACCTACTGCCGTTGAGAGTCTAGTTTCAAAGCCTGAGACTTTAACCACTAGACCACCCGCTGGCCCAAATACAAATATAAAAGAACAGTTATTTACGCCATGGATATTGATGCTCTTATTTTAGCATTGTATTATTCATCTAATATGGAAGTGACTTGTGAAAACAACAAAATATACTTTTATTTCTTGCAACATAACTTCAGGATCGGTTGCAAAAATTGTGGGAAAATGTCTACTAACAGTCTTACTGGAAATTTATTGTTTAGTGGATGTGCTTCGGTTAGTTTTCCATTTAGAAATGGAAAACGCGATTTCTCAAGTTAGGCCTTTCGAAAACATTAAACACCTCAGCCTTAGAGTCTTTCGAGGAAACTAATAACAGAGGAGTTTACACAGTACCTGAAAATGTAATGAACACATGCAGAGATCTTTTTAAGTGTGTTTATGGGCAGTCTCAATTTTCGGGAAATATGGTCCAGTTAAGAGCACATTTATTCCCAGTCTGCAAAACTGATATGAGGTAACTCATCTAACTCTTACAGAGATTAGTGTTAAGCACTAACCATAATTGCTGTTATAATTTAAGGGATTTGCCACCCACAGAAAACTCGTTTACGTTTCATGTAAAAAGGGCATTTATACAGTGTGCAATTTATAAAAATGCGCACAAAGTAAATCCACTCAACCCTGATCTATTAGAAATCGGCTGGTTATTGTACACCAAAAATGCGTTATTGCCAATAATGATGTCAATGGATTTGTTGAGCTAACAACATTTTGTAAATTCAATAAATTTACTTGTTCTGCGAGGAGCGCGTGCTTGAAAGCTAACGTACTGCAGTGTACCATCAGTTGTTTTTGTGAAGGAAAATGTGTTTAATTAAATCAATTTGTTTAATAAATAATAATAAATAAAATGAGTTTAGGCGAAATGTACCTGTTAATTTTTTTAATTTGCGAATTTTGTTCAGCAGCAGCAAGAAAAAGTTATTTGATTTAAATAAATGTTTCTCTAAATATGATCAAGTAAAAATTGCGTTTTTTCTAAAAAAAATGTTTTATTTGAGCTCGAAATTTCAACTGACTTAAGAATTGGATAAAATAAACTGCTATCTGCACCAGCATAATCACCGAAGGCCCATGCCTACGGCTCGCAGTCTATAGGTCAGCAGCTAGCACGCAAAAATTATTAATGTTCAACTCGTCGTAAGATATTTGAGAAAGCACATAAAAGATTTAATTTCTTCAACAAAAATAATTTTGAAATGTTGGTGGGATTTAGACTCACTTATAATGGTTAAATTCCGAAAAACAAGATTAATTACTCAATACGTCAAAAATACCTTAAACAAATTTGTGGTTCAGTAAGAAAACATTTTTTTTTCATAAAATTTGCAGACTGTGGAGAAACACTAGGTTTATTTCGACACCTTAGTGTGTATTCTCCGAAAAAATTAGACCTCTAACTCTTTCCGTCGCTGAGATAAACACGAAAGAAGTATTAAAAATTGACGAAAATTAATTTTCGGAATTTTCATAAAAACTTGATTTTTCGGCATTTACGCAATTCATAATAGTCTAGGAGCTGGAGCGATACGGTGGGACTGAATGTTAACCCGACGGCACTATGGTTTATTGTTAGAGGACGGTTCAATGATCAATTCATCTCAGAAACCGAATCTTCGCTCTCATGTAGTTCGCGAGATACAGCCTCCGCAAATTTTTGATTTTTTTGGCTGCAGGTTAACCCTTTTGAAGTTACGGTTACTTGAAAAGCATGCCATTCTTATACACTTCCACCATGTGCCATCATTTTTTATCGTGTCCGTTTATCGGGCTGGCCAGTTAAAATGGAAGCAAAAATGGACTACGAGTTAACCCTCCCAAACCTGGTGGAAAATGTTTATTGGTGTTGCCAATTGTTAAGATACCATATGCCATCAAAAGTTACAGGTCCATTTCAGAGTAATTGGCCATTATTTGGACAGAAAATGGACATTTTCGCCATTTTGTGGCTAAAACTTACCGATTACAAGTTAACATGATGGCACCGTGTCAAATACGTTAATTTGAGGTCAAATAATAATATATATGAGCGCCATCATTTTTTTTTCCAATTCAACCCCTCCCACAACCCCAAAAACCTCCCCCAAAAAAAATCTGTAATTTCGATATTTAACCGCTGTCGGAGTCTCAATAACTGAGTAATTTATAAAAAATACAAAAATCGTTTATTTTTTGGGGAGGTTTTTGGGGTTGTGGGAGGGGTTTAATTGGAAAAAAAATGATGGCACTCATATATATTATTATTTGACCTCAAATTAACGCATTTGACACGGTGCCATCATGTTATCTTGTAATCCGCAAGTTTTAGCCACAAAATGGCGAAAATGTCCATTTTCTGTCCAAATAATGGCCAATTACTCTGAAATGGACCGGTAACTTTTGATGGCACATGGTATCTTAACAATTGGCAACACCAATAAACATTTTCCACCAGGTTTGGGAGGGTTAACTCGCAATCCATTTTTGCTCTTATTTTAACTGGCCAGCCCGATAAACGGACACGATAAAAAATGATGGCACATGGTGGAAGTGTATAAGAATGGTATGCTTTTCAAGTAACCGCAACTTCAAAAGGGTTAACCTCCAGTAAAAAAATCAAAAATTTGCGGAGGCTGTATGTCGAGAACTAAATGAGAGCGAAGATTCGGTCTGTGAGATGAATTGATCATTGAACCGACCTCTTACAATAAACCATAGTGCCATCGGGTTAACTTTCAGTCCCACCGTATCGCTCCAGCTCCTAGAGCTAGACTATAACAATCAGCTTCAATTTTTTGTGTGTGTTCGAGTTGGGCAGAGCCTTGCTCCCCGACTATCGGGTTGGGAAGCGAATATTATACCTATTACACCATCCGGTTCATCTTTAAACTCTTTCCATCCAGAATAGTATTGAAATGCTCAGTATAATAATATCAAATACATCACAAGAATGTTTCTTAAAATGCAGATAATAAGTAAAAATGCCGTTCAGAAAGTCATCACGTGAAAATGTCACAAACATAAAGTAAAAAGAAAATAGTTTTTACCTGTGATATTCTGTAGGCGCTATTATTTGAATTCGGATTTTTGTAGACACCATTCTTCGAATATATATTTATAAAATACATATTGAGTGGACGTTCAACCAGGCCAGCAGCGCGAGAAAAAGTTTTTCAGATATAATCACAACTGAAGTTCTCAAATGGTTAAAACTAAATAACAATGAAAGGTATTCGCACTTAACGATTTAAGGCGTATAAGTTTATGGACAACACAATCACAAATGACCCGGAGCGACTAACTCCTATCAGAGTTTGATTTCTTAACATACCTGTACAATACTGAGTCAATACGTGGGGTATTAATCCTTATATATCAAGTTCTATATTGTTTTGTTAAAACACGTGTTAACAGGTACCTACTGCGGACTTAACAATGCTGTTTATGAAATGCACTTCACAATGCTGTTTATGTAAAATGCATTTAAAGTTTTAACAAACATGTTTTGCTGAAATAAGCTCCTTAATCATTTTCTGAACAATGAAATGCCAGGCACTAACTTTTATTTATTATGTTTCTGTTTAGTTTTCCGTAATAGGTACTGTTTCTCCAAAGCCGGACGGTACCTACCACTTTAACTGCAAACATGAGAACGTGTTTTTTCTACGACTATTTTAGAATATCAGCATTCTGATACAATTTTTAATTACGCAATAACTACATCGTTACACTTGTTATAAAATATTTCATTCTAACACTGTTCTGAGTAATAAAGATTGTGGCTCTCGTCTATCAACTGTTTTTTGTTTTTTTGACAGTTACAATTAAAGCGTATTTCAGTTAGAGAACTTAAAATTTTTTTAAGTCGTAGAAAAAGTATAGTCTGTAATACGTTTGGAATGGCTATTCTGCACTCGTGCACCGCCCCCCTCGCCTTTCGGCTCGGGTGACAAACTTTCCACTCGTGCGGAATATGCCATAATCCAAACTTGGTACAGAATATCCTATTATGTTATATCTTTTGGCAAATTATGTCTATTTTTACTTGCCCATACTAATCCAAATATCTAATTAATACCAATTGTCATGTCATTTGATCAAGTCATGTAAAAATATTTTTGGAAATATGAAAATTGTAAATATACGACTTTATTGTAAATAAAACAATTCTTAATTTTAACAGCTTTTTGTATTAACCTTGTACGTATTTCGACATGTTGACATGTCATTTTCTTGCCTATGAACATGTCGAAATACGTATAAGGTTAAAATAATGAACCTGTCGAAAGTAAGAATTGTTTTATTTACAATAAATATGCCAGCTTCTCAAAATTTTGGACATTTTTGAAAAATTACTCCTCAAAAACTGCCCACACCATTTTTTTAAAACTTTCTGAGCCGATAGCTACTTGTTACTAATCTCCCAAATTTTAATTTGACGCCTTCCAGGAATTTTTGAAAATTTTCAAATTTATTAATTATTGATGCAAAAACGCAAACCCGAATTGTTATAAACTTTAAACAGTTTGACAGCCTATTTCAAGTAGTTTATTAGGATTAGCAAGAATTTTCAACCATATTAAAAATAAGGGAAAAAACGATACTTTTTATTTCAACAACACATTTTCGGGAAGTTACATGATTTTTAACTACGGCTATCAATTAGCTCTAGTTAAATAATATATTATTTATTTATTTATTTATTGTAAAAGAACAAAACAGGCGTTAACGCCTAATTACAATGTCCTTATATATAGCTATACCTCTAAAATGGTTATATAGTTATAGTAACACAAAAAAAAAAGAAAAGATAATAATAAAAATAAAAAAAAAACAAAGTTAAAAGGTAATCACATATAAAAGATCACACTTAGGTGTGTGATTTACTGCTCATAGGCACACAAATCAGGATGTTGCTTGACAATTTCTACCAAGACTCGCTTAAACTTATGAACGTTATTCTCAAAAACATCAAGAGACTCATTCTTTATGATTATTTTTTCATAGCATAAACACATTTTTACGATGGGGGACGATTTTCTTATATTAGTTTTATATTTTACATTAAACAATTTCCTCGTTCGAGATCTATAGGCAGGGACATAAAATGGAATTTTTGATCTTAGCGCCATACAATCTATTTTGTTGTTTAATAACTTGTTCAGATACAGAACCGTCATAATTACACGTCTTTGAGCCAATTTAAGGATTTCAAATTCACTTCTAATACCCTGGTACGAATCAAACTCAGGATATCTTCTATATTTTTTATAATATAGATACGTTAAGAATTTATTTTGCACCGTTTCTAATGTTTGAGAATGAACTTTAGCACCTGGGTCCCATACCACGACAGCAAACTCAAGTTTTGATCGTATCAAGGAACCGTACAGGACAGTGAGAGTATCAGTATTATTAAATTCACTACATATTCTTTTTATAAATCCCAAATTTTGCATGCATTTGCTAACAGTCTTATCAATATGAATGTCATATTTTAGATTATGTGCAAAGTATATTCCCAAGTCACGAACTGATGTGACCCTGTCTAGTGTTGTGCCATTCATTATATAGTCATTCTGAACTGGCTGTTTACTCAATGTATAACTCATTATCTTACATTTATCTACATTAAAATATAATTTGTTAGCCATACTCCAATTTACAATGGCATCTAGATCTTGCTGCAGATAGACTACATCACCTGCACCACATATTTTTAAAAATAATTTTAGATCATCAGCAAACAGCAGACATTCGCAATGTTTAATTACTTTTGGAAGGTCATTAATAAATATTAGAAACAAGAGTGGTCCCAAATTGCTACCCTGTGGCACACCTGATGACATACCAAAGCTTCTAGATTTGGAGCCATGCAAATAAACCCACTGTAGCCTACCTTGAAGATAAGTTCTGAACATTTGCAGAGCCAAAGGAGAAAGACTAAAATTAGCTAATTTTTTAAGCAACAAGTCATGATCCACCCGGTCAAAAGCTTTTGCAAAATCTGTATAAACTACATCTACCTGAGCAGAGTCTTCAAATGATTCTGAAATATAATCAACAATTAATGATAGATTTGTTTGTACAGATCTTGCCTGCATAAACCCATGTTGCTCTGTTGAAATTGTATTTTTTACATGTATATATAATTTGTTGTAAAGAATTTGTTCAAAGATTTTTCCACACGAAGACAGAATTGAAATGGGTCTATAATTTGTTATATTACGCATATCACCTGCTTTATGGATCGGTGTAACTTTAGCAACTTTCCACATATTAGGAAATGTGCCACTTTTTATTGCAGTATTAAATATTACCTGCAAGGGATAAGCTAAAATATCTACACAGGCTACCAAAATATAAGGAGGAATGCCATCAGGCCCAGCCGACTTCTTAGGTTTCAACTTTTTGATGGCCACTTTAGTTTCTTCTATGGTGATTTCATTTAACGTCATAACCCCTAAATTATTATCATTCCATCTCAGCTGTTGATTCTGCACCGCATATGCCGATTTTTCGCCGTACACCGTCTCAAAATAATTGGCGAATTCTTGAGCAGCTTCTTCTTTTCCCACTATCTTACTTTCATATTCATATTCATTAACCACGTTAGCTTTCTTTTTCTTATTGTTTACAAAATTCCAAAATTTATGAACGTCTGACTTAATTTCAAATTGTATATTATCTAAATAATTTTTATAGTCAATCCTAATTTTATTTTTTGCAAGAGTTCGTAATCTCTTAAATTCCTGCAAGTGATGCTCCGATTTATTTTTACGTAATCTGTGATAATTTTTGTTTTTTACTAGTAGTTTTGCTTCTGCAGAAAACCACGCAGGATATTTAGAAATTTTGTTATTTACTTTTGGTACAGTATGATTGATAATTTCATTAAAAATTTGATAAAACTTGTCCACACATTTATCTACATCTGTAAGCTGTTCAAGAACACTCCAATCGCTATCACGTAGCATTTCGTACATAAGTTTGAAATCTGCTCTCGTGAAATTATACTGTGCTGGCAAATTTTTCACATGGCTCCAGCATGCGCTACGCGTATCAACAACCAGAATGGAGTTCAACGCAGGATGATGCAAATCTATCGGCACAAGCGGTGAATCTTATTCTTTGCATGTTTTTGATAACTTTTACAGCGATTGTGGTCCGAAGTTCGAAGCGCATCTAATCAGCTGTAAGGCGCGGTTGGTTACCGCGCTCCTATCCTATGCTATCATAGCACTAGTCTTCAACGATACACAATATGGTATCGCACAGGCTGTCGCAAGTTCAAATCACCGCTGGGGCGTTACTATTCTTTTATTTTTTTCTGGCTTAATGTTTTTAAAAACAATGTTATTCACTCAGTTATCGGCGCGCGAACATTTAAAAAGTAAAAAGTATGGGAAAGTACCAGCGACCTGTTTCGCCTATTTTTTTTAGTTAAAATGAAAATTAAATTTTGCGAGAATGACAAATGTGCGGTCGATGTACTTATAGGTAAGAGCATAAGCAAGACGAGCTTTATGCGACGAGCAGACAGGGTTTGTAATTTGGACTGTTGGCGCCCCTAGGCATTTTATATTGCTGCGCCTCCTTATGGAACGCCGTTTTACTTCTTATGAAACTTATTGGCATATATTTTTTTGAGGTTTTCCCAGTTTCTCGATCTGTCAATATTACAATTCACTTTCTGCTTAGACCGCGTCGTCATTTGGGAACTACACCCAGCATAATTAGGTAAGGACCGACCTGAAGCTTGTCTGCCTTTACAAGCATTTGCTCTAAAAGATTGAGCGATAGTTGTTCGTAGACCGTGCCTGCCTAAACAGGGCCATTTGCGTAGATTGTTAGAACCTTAGAGCGGACAAGGATTTGATCTTAATGTATCTTGACAAGAATATTTAATCAGCTAACAGGCATAAGCCGATTAAGCATTCTTGTTCTGTCAAACAAGATACATTAAGTTCAAATCCTTGTCCGTCCCAAGGTTTAAATAATCTAACCACACCGCCCTGTTTAGGCAGGCAGGGCCTACGAACAAATATGGCTTGAAATTTTAAAGGAAATGACAAGCTACAGGTCGGTCCTTACCTGATTATGCTGGGTGTAATCCCCAAATAACGACGCGCTCTAAGCCGAAAGTAAATTGTAATATTGATTCTGTTATTGACGTCAAGAAATAACTTTTAGATGTCAAAAGGTATTTTTTGATGTCACAATAGAATTTTTTACGTCAAAAAACCATTGATTGGCGCCGAAAGGTATTTTCGACGTCAAAAATTTGTTTTCGTGTCAGTAGTTGGTTTTTTGACGTCAAAAAATAATTTGTAGACATCTAAAATATATTTTGTGCGTTAAAAATTAATTGTTTGATGTCTGAAAATTATTTGTTTAATGTAGGAATTTATAACACTATTTTGTTATTAATACATAAATGGGATTTTCCGACGTAAATAAATAATTATCAACACAGCATCTAGCGGTGCAGCTGGCGTAGCAGCGAAATCTTCGTCGGTCGCCACACAAAATTAGTTGCCACAAGAATGCCTTTTGTGCTGGGTTTAATTAAGGTTTACAAGACTGTTTATACGTTTCATCCTAAGAACTATTTTTTATTCTGATTTTATGATTCACGCATCACCCAATTGCCCTAATGCACGTGCCGTGTTATTATTAATTATTGTACAGTATGCTTTAACATGCCGGTGCGAATATACCTATGCCCTATTTTGGCAGGTAGCTCTCCTATCGGTCAATATTTTTAGTATAGTTCTAGTCCTCACTACTACCATAACTATCCCCTTAGGTTGCAGCATTTTCTGACGACAAAAATTCGATGTTGACGCCCAACATCCATTAATTGACGTTTGAAAATCATTTATTTGTAGTTTTTGAATAAGTTTTACCTTATTATTATTTTCTTTGAATTTGCTTGGCGGTTTTCAGACCTAAAATTACTTTTTTACGTTAATAAGCGAATTTCAGACATCAAAAATGTGATTACAGAATTTAATGAATAAATAATTTTATCCGAAATTCGATGGTTTTTAGATGTCAAGAAGGGAATTTTTGGCGTAAAAATTAGTTTCGGACATCTGACATTCAATTTTTGACGTCAGAAATTAAGAATAATAAGGAAACGCCTTTTTTATTTTCACAAGAACAATTATTTGTACGTTGGGATGTACAGTTTGACTGCTAAGCTAATCTTCAGTGAACTTTACTCATTACTTGTCTGCTTTGTGTTTGTGTGTCCAGTTCGGAGTAGTATTTTTTTCTTACATTCTCACTCCCCGAACGTACAAAGAATTGTTCTTGTAAGAACTAAAGAGGCTTCTCGGCTGAATACCATCAATCACCTAAAGTATACTGCGCCCAAGTAGCACAAAATATTGCTGATACATGAATTAAATATCATTATTATATTTGTGAATTTTAATTGCTATTTAAATATTAGATACATATATCACAGTAATATTTAGACTAGCCGTATAGCAAATATTTATAAGTAATATCAAGTGGTTGTTAATAGAATATTTTTCAACAATATTATCAACCAAAGTTTTAGAAAATGTTACCTAAATATTACGCGGTGATACATAACAAATATAGTTTTCAAATATCAAAAAAATATTAAGTATATCTTTTTTCAAAATATTAGTAAGCTATAAGATGTACCAAATATTGTTCAAATATTATTAACCAATATGAAATTAACATTAAAAGGTAATATTTAAGCAATATCGCTTATACAGGGGATTTTAAATATATGCGACAAACTTTAAGGGCTGATTCCTGGGGTTATTTTGATCATAAAAGTTCATATGAATAATTGTCCAAAACGGCTTAGTTTTAATGTTATAGGATGTTTAATAATAAATTAAGAATTTGTATAGTACAACTTACACCATCTAATATCATAGTTGGCTCAGCAAAAACAATCGTTTTGAAGTGAAAATATTTATTTGTCATTTCAATATTATTGTGTCAAAGCATTGGTTCATTAAAGTTTATTGCCAGCTTCTGTTCTTTAAAATGAATTACACAAATGCTGAAATGTGCGATATGCATTATGTTTACGGTCTTGCCAATGGCAATTCACGTGCAGCTAGACGTGTTTATGAAGAACGATACCCGAACCGTGTAATACCGCATCATTCGATATTTGCCCATCTTCACCAACGTCTTATAGTGAAACGGGAAGTTTTAAAAAACATAGGCTGATAACGGACACCCTCGCATAGATAGAACTCCACAAGTGAAAGAAATGGTGCTAAATGAAATCGAGGAACATCCTACTACGAGCACTAGAAAAATTGCCTTTGCCTTAAACATATATAAGTCAACCCACAGTTTGGAGGATATTGAAGAGTCAACAGTTGTATCCATATCACATCCAACGAGTACAGGCACTTTTGCCAACCGATTTCCTGCAAAGGGTGGCTTTGTGTCAATGGATGTAACATAAAATCGCACAAAGTCCTCAGTTTTTGGCGCAAGTATTCTACACCTACGAGGCTACTTTCTCTAGAAACGCTATTATTAATTTCCATAATAATCACATATGGGCCGAAGATGGCCGTCATCAACACCAATTCTCTGTTAAAGTGTGGGTCGGAATTGTTGGAGATCACTTGATAGGTCCACATTTTTTGCCGATGAGGTTAAATGGAGAAGTATACCGCCATTTTCTTGAAGAGGAACTGCCACTACTGTTGGAAGAAGTCCTATATCAATTAAGATTCCAAATGTATTTTATGCACGATGGTGCTCCAGCACATTTCAGTTTAGTTGCTCGTGAGTTTTTGGACGGTGCATATCCAAATCGGTGGATAGGGCGAGGAAGTCCACAACCGTGGCCTCCTCGGTCTCTTAAATTCTCTAGATTTTTCTTCTCTGGGGTCACCTTAAATCACTACTTTATACGACTCCCATTGATAATGTTGATGAACTGAGAAATCGCATTGTTGCATCATTTGAGACAATTCAGAACACCCCCGGTATTTTTGAACGTGTTCGCCATTCAGTACGACGGAGGACAGAAGCCTGTATTGCAGTTGGCGGCGATCATTTTCAACAATTTCTATAAGTTCATTTTGTTTATTACCTACCCTTTACTGTATTCTTAATTTATTATTAAACATCCTATAACTTTAAAACTAAGCCGTTTTGGACAGTTATTCGTATGAACTTTTATGATCAAAATAACCCCAGGAATCAGCCCTTGAAGTTTGTAGCATATATTTAGAATCATCCTGTATATTGTTGGATAATATTACTCAGTTGAGATTTACCTAATGTTATTTAAATATTATTACCAAATATTTAACCAATATTTAACCAAACATTGAAAAAACGCAACTTTTACATTTTCATATAATATTATGCAGTTGCAAAATGTATTTAATCAATTTATTTATAAATTACAGCTTTACTTCGTTAAAATCCATATTTAATTAGTATCTGTATATAAAATACTTAACTACTTTAACAGTATTTATTTATTTTAACCTTATACGTATTTCGGCATGTTTGCATGCCATTGTCAAAGGTTATATGAAAAAGTAAACAGTTAGTGTTGTTATAGCAATAGAACTTGGTGACTTGATCTCGGTGATCGTCTGCAGATGACTTGATTTCTTATTCTAAAATGTCCAATAGAGGAGAATTTAGGAGAGCAATTTGCTCATTCATTAACGGTACAGTTTTTAAATGTTTATGAATTTCAAAAGCTTCTAGTATATCTAATTTACGTTTATCATTACAAAAGTGTAAACATTTTATGGTGTTATTAGATGTCACTGAATGATTGTGTTCTAGTACGTTTTTAGCGTAATTAGATTAATGTGGGTGTTTGTATTTGTAACAACGTACGTGTTCGTTATACCTAATATCAAAATTTCTAATTGTCTGGCCTGTATAAACCGAATTACAATGCGAACAATTTAATTTGGAAATGTCTGATTTTAGCAAATCGTCTCTGTTTTTGATTTTGCATTAAACAAAGTGTTTAAGATGTTCCTAGTTGTTTTAAAGCTTACTTTATATTTATTTGTTTTGTTTATAATTTTAGCATTTTTTTCTGATTAGTCACCAAAATATGGGATCGAAGCATATTTAATTGTATCGAACGGAGTTTTTTTTTAAATTAATGTACCAATAAGTTTAGTAAATAATCTGATTTCTGTTAAGGCAGATAAAGGAAACACGTTAGTTATATTACGCAATGACATTTACTTACAAAAAATTAATGATTTCATAACCAATTCAAACTTAAAAACTTTAACTAGTAATCCTACCAAAAATTATCAAAAATAATTAAAACAAACATTAGAAAATTGCCAAGTTTGTTTAACAGATTATCAAAAAAGACAAATAATAAATCCAAATCCACAACCACCGAAACTATACGGTTTATTAAAAGTACACAAACCCAACCTGCCCATTAGACCAGTGGTATCATACATAATGGGTGCATGGGTGCACCATATGCTAGCAAAAATACTAAATAATATAGTTACCAGTTTTGATTATAAACCAAAATATTCAGTTAAAAATTCTTCCGAATTAATAAAAAAGTTGTCTAACTTACATTTACCACCACAAAGCAAGCTAGTTAGTTTTGATGTTACTAATATGTTTTCCCAAACACCTCCTGAAGAGTGTATTCCCTTGTTAAATAACATTATTATTGACAAAAATGTTGAGTTACTAAAACGAATTGAGCTGATTCAAATATTTGAACTTTGCACCAATCAAAATTATTTTACTTTTAATAATAAAATTTATTTCCAAAAATATGGTTTACCCATGGGAAGTCCAATTTCACCTTTTTTAGCTAATATATTTATGGAAAATCTAGAAGATCAAATATTCAAATCAAATCAATCTGAGAAAGTTGTATTTTGGTTTCGTTATGTTGATGACATTTTAGCATGTTTTAATAGTTCATTTGATTTAATTAATGAATTTTTAATTTTTATTAACAGCTTGCATCCAAACATAAAATTTACACTAGAAACTGAACAAAATAAGTCATTAACTTTTTAGATTTATACATAAAAATTAATTCAACTAATTAATTTGAGTACTCAGTTTATAGAAAACCTACACAAACAGACATTGCAATACCACACGATTCTTGTCATCATAAAACACACAGATTAGCAGCATACAGGTCCCTGATACATAGGGCTTTGACGGTCCCTTTAGATGAAATTAATTGTAATAGAGAAATTTTTAACCAAATTGCATACAGTAATGGTTATAATACTAAACTTATTGATATATTAATTGAAGTGAAAGATTATAAATTAGCCATTCAAAAATTTTGTTTAAGTATTATAAGCTAATATTTATCCAATATTTTAAGTTAATAATAAAAAAATACCAATTGAATTCAATAACTGAACTGGGGTTCAGAAAATAATATTTAAAAATTATTGCACAATGCAGTAATAATATTTAAAAGTAATTTTGAGAAAACACGACTTGGATATGTTCATATAATATACTAGTATGAAAAGCAAACGAGAAGAAAATAATATACTAATATTCTAAATTGTGATTTATTAAGTACGCACACAATGTTTTTTTAAATAACAAACAATGTTTAAAAACTGGGCGAAGCACTTCGATTTTCCAGTTTTCACCCAAACAAAACCTAATCAAAGGAGTTCGTCTAAAATTGGTAGCATCATAGCTAGGGATGCAGCAAGCAGTACTTTTTCAAAATGCCGGATAACGAATATTCGATGTCCGGTTGCTCAGTCGGATAGCCGGATACCGGATTATCCGGCATAGTTTTTACTTTGGAAGTAGTTTCAGCTTAAATGCAGTAAAATTTATATTTTAATCACAGAGCATAATATATACTTAAAGAATATGTACGAACCCTATGGCCTTATTTTGTAGTGTTTTAGAGAGAGAGAGCACAGAGACAAGGAAACTACTAAATGTACTATTTGAATAAAATATTGACGTTTGACGATCGAGAACTTTTTATAGGTTCCTTGTCTCGGATCTCTCTGTCACATGTACTGCAAAATTGAGACCTGCATATCATAGCAACAAACGGTTCGTGCATCCTCCTTATGTTATACATTACTTCGTGGTTTTAATAAATAACATTTATTTATGTTGTTTAAAATCATTTCAAATTTTTAACTCGCATACATTCTGATCTCAATAATATAAATTTAGTAATTTTATGCAGATCTGCCAAATACTGGACTTATGGGGTTTTTCTCTCTTACTTTCAATTGTTTTAGTCTATACTTTCAACGCAAATTGCATGCATAATCTCTTTTACTTGAAGAAAAATCTCCGGCCGGATATTTCATATTATCCGGCCAAACCGAATATTCGGTGAAATGGCCGGATAACGGATAAAAACCGAATATCCGTTGCATCCCTAATCATAGCTTGCAGCTTTGCTTCCTCTTAAAAGCTGCTGAATGGTCCTACGTTTACGGCGATACTATTATTTGATGCAAGTACAATTGTGCAAATAATCCAAATTAAAAAAAAAACCGAGGCTATCTCAGACAAACTTTGGCACTCGCGAAAAAACTTTTGTAGCTCGTTCCAAGCTCTCTCGACATACAAAGTTTAAAAAATCCTTAGAACCGTTTTTGAAACATTAATTTTTGGCAACATTAAAAATTGGGACTGGAATTTAGAAAAAATTGCCCAATAAAAACAACCCCGGGCAATATACTAGCACAGTCGCTACACTTGTTTCAGAAAAAGATTCTTTGTTTACGTTTTTATTGTCTTAGCATGTGAAAAAAATTGTCCAAGCCAGTAAGGGAATAGATAAATTGTCAGTTTTTTTTATTGTCCCAAACAATAGGAGTCTGCGATTAATAATCAAATATTCAACATAAAAACAAACAACAAGAAAAAATATCGACCTATATTTCTATAGTAACAAAGTTTCGATAAGTGAAATATACAATAACAAAATAATTATAACATAAAATTGTAAAAAAAATTGAATTTTGGTAAATCCCATTTTTAAATAAGTGTGACAACGCATGGTCTTTTTCCTAGGGGTGTTTTTTCTAGGGTTAATTTTCCTCCTACTTTGGAAGTGATGCTGATGCCATCGTATTGCGGAAACTGTATTACTACTTCCCAAAGGTGTATAGGACGAGAAAAATCAATTTTGACATTTCAATGGATAAATATTGGTTGCAACAAAATATGCATGATAAATCCAGACGAATACTTCAAAAAGTGTGTGAAGGGGGGGGGGGGGACTTCAGTATAGACGCGTTTGAAAACAAACCTTAGATTCGTATTCTACATATGTCGAATAGCCGATCTGACCAAGCGCGATGTTCCTTTTGGTCGTTTACCTAAGCAGTTTTGTTTAAGTAGATAATCTCCTCTAAAAAACCAAATTATAAAATCGGTTTTAGATTCAAACGAATAAATATTGTTTGCAATTAGAAAATACTGAAAATCAAGAAGTTTAAAAATTTTCAAAATTTCTAAAAATTAAATTTTTTTTTTGTATTAAAAATTTTTAATAGCTACAAAAAAAATTATTTGCAAAATTTTTTTAAAAAGCAACAAATGTAAATTTATTAAAAAACATCCGATGTGAAATTTAGTTTTCGAAAATTTTCTATTTTCATAAAATTGTGAATAATGTAAAAAATGTTGTTTTTCAAATTTTCAGCAATTTTAACAAACGCTAGGAAGTGGCATGTAGCGGTTGCCCGACAGCTTTTCGGCTGAAGAATTATTGGCGTGTGTGGCCTCAAATGAAATACGAGAATAACAAATTACTATTTCCTTACTTAAGTCAACAGTCAGATCCGCCTCTTTGTCTTTGTGTTTCTAATGCGTACTTAATGAGTTTCATAAATTTTAATGTCTTGACTGTTTTTGTCAGTTGGTTAATATTGAACATATACGAAAGTCTTGCAAAATTGTGTCTTTTTACTTTCTTTAGATGGATCATACGTGTAACGGAAAAACAAATTTAAAAAAAAAACGAAATACACGTGCTGTATCTTCTGAAACTGATCAATTCTTGTGTCTGTCTCATACCGGATGTTATCATTGTTACTCTACACAGTTCGATACCTTCTACATTATCCGCACGTTACAATTATTTATGTAAATTGCCGCTATTTGAAAGAAGAGTTTTGAAACCGTTACGCGTCCAAGCTAAACAATAATTGCCCATTATTTCCGTAAAACGCGCTTGCGCATATCCTCTTGCGGCTTGCTATTGTTGTTTTAAAAGTTATCCAATTAGAATCAGGTGTATTAGTTGTAATATTTTTACCGTGCTTTGCGAACTGTTGTGTAGTTCAGGTTTGTATCTGCATTCTTGTAAATAAAAAATTCTACACTTGAATTTCATATTGATGTATTGGCACTATCTAATCTTTTCTAATCTATTTATATTAGTATTGAACATCTATTAACTGACAGCGGAATGTGTTTTTAATATATTGCTAATTACATGGAAATTCACGATATTTAACTCTAATTATGTCGATTTTAATATTTCAGAAACGATTTGTCGAGTTCCATCGATATCGTCGATGTCTTCCACATCGGGATCCAGCATGACTGTATTACCATCTACAACGGACGGCACTATTAGAGATTACGATGTAATCAGCATAGAATCCTGTGGTTTGAGCCCTGCAGCTTTACAAAATGTTAGAGAACAAATGGCATTAAGTCTGGAAAGAACAAAAGAACTCGAGGAAAGAGTTAAACTTATTCCATCTTTGCAGGTGTGTTAGTACGTTGTTTTGCATGCCTGAGTGTTCACGAAGAGGAAATATGTAATACGAAAGTTGTTGGTATTATGTAAGCTTTTATAACCACATTGTTTTGATATATCAAAAACCGGAACAGATCGAAAAATACCTTTTTAAAAAAATGAATTCTCTTGTAGGGGATGTAAAATTCGTTTTATTTTAAAATCTTACCTTTCTCATCGGTAGATAAAGACTAACAGAACCTTTGAACTTAAATTTAGATGGTGACCTAAAAGTCAAAGATGTTCAGCTGTACATCGTTTGTAGTGACTGCGTTAAATTAAATCAATTTTTTGTTATCATATGTTTGAGAACGTATTATCACAACCTTATCATGAATTATTTATCGGCTTTTATCGTCACTGGTAACTTGCGTGAAAATTTTATTAGGTTTATCGTTGTAATTAAAAATTCACAAACTGCTGTTAATAAAGGGTTTAAAAGTCTCTATTTTCCTCAAGACCTAACGGTTCACTAGCACTGATTTTAAAATCAGGCTTATACAGATTAGTACAGATAGATATATTGTTCTAATGTTTCCACATGTTAGTCTACCGCTACCTGTACCGTAAAACTTAGAACACACTTTTCCCACACATACAGTATGAGTTTGGCATTTTAACCATGTTGTAATTTGGTTAGAATCAATGTAGGTTGTCTACAGTATTTTATTACATTACATGATTGTATGTCGTAATATCTTTGAAATAAGAGCACGTCACGTTTGCTTGGAATGGTCAAGGGGTAGAGCAGTCGCTCAATAATGCGAAGATCCCGGGTGCAATTCCCAAAAATTCTATTTTTAAAAAGTATTTTTTAACTTATTTATGTTCTTATAGCATTTTTAGTAAAAGGGATATATATATATATATATATTTTTGAAATTACTCGCACATGTTTTTTATAAATACCTTATTACGTATTGTAAATAACAGATACACGTGATAACTTAGTAAACAGTATTTTACGAATTTCAAATAATTAAAAAACTTCAACGACTTTGTACTTAATAAAAACTGGCGGAACCCGAGGGCTGTGCTCCACGCTTTTTTTGTTCCCTTTTTAAAATGAAATAAGCTGTGTCGAGATGTAAGACATACACTTAATGCATCCAACAGTATATTGTAATATAGGCATATATTTGTATATACTCAATTACGCAACGAGTCTGTGATTATAAAATCAGTGCTGAATTTAATATGCGTAATTGTTAACTAATCACGTTAACTTTTATTCTTCTGCAGTAGCATCCCGACCTAACAAGCGTGACATCAAATAATCATCAAAAGAAATCTACCCACTTCAATTTAAATTGGAAGTTAATTTTCACATTTGAACTGTACAACTGTCCATATGAGAATAACGGCTGTAGCAAATAAATTCTTAGTGTAGCAAATATTCTTGATCCCTATTAATGGTAAAAGCGTTTGATAGGTCTTATATGCAATCGTTTTGTTTTAATTGTAAATGGTAACCCAGTACCCGAGGGCGATATAATAATTGTAGGTAATAAAATAACATTTACAGATATCTGCCCTGGTAATACCACAGCTGCAATGAAATGTGTTACCTGCTAACATGCGATAAAAATAGCGTTATATGGGTTTTGTATGCCATTGTTTTGCCGATCCTACCCAATATAGCAAATGAGGATCGACAAAACAGTGACAGCCAAAGCCCACTCGGCGCTATTTTTTTTGATCGCATGTTATTAGTGTAACCGCATTTCGGATAAGGTAAATGTTTGGGCTATCAGGTGCCGGTGACGTGGCATCTGCTAAAGCGCGGGAGCTTGCGACACACAGCTGACGGAAATATCATATCTCGGTCATCTGTGTTACGCATTATTGTATAATACAGTAAATCTTCATTAATAAAGTTGATGTTCTTATTACGTTTTAATTATTGCTTTTATGAGTTAAATATGATTATCATTATAAATTCGCAGCGCGCGGCTTCGCGCTTTAACGACAACTCTATGCAAGCTGTTGAAATCAAGTGCTGCGCCACCCTTTTACATAAACAACCGCAAGCTTAGCTTGCATACTTTCCCCTCCGAGTTTGTTTTAGGAATGACAGGCAACGTAGATTATATTTCAATAATACAAAGAAACAGTATAAACCCAAATTTGCTTATTGCTCATCGAAAACTGTAGTGGTCCGCTGTACAAAGGAATATGCGCCTTATATAATGTACGCGTAAATATGTGGGTTATATAATAGCGTCACCCTCTTACCGTTGAAACGTAGGACAGGTGGAAGGGATTGGGATTTAATACACAGGGTGGTCCAGTACTTATTACGCCCTTATTTAATTGTGGAACAGATAAAGAAGAAGAATAATGAAAAAAGTTTTTCGGTAACGTTTGTTCTACCTTTCTACACACTTGAAAAAAATTTTAATCAATGCTGTAACCGCTGTGGCACAATCGTATTTTTTTTTAAGTAGCAAATTACCATTTTTGTGCACTTATTCGATAAAAAATTTTATTTTATTTTTGATGGTATAAAACTTGTATACTCTCACAACTGCCTAGCGCAGTCGCATTGTGTTCTTTCAATTGTTTTTGATTGTTAAATGTATTTCAAAGCACACTGCTGCAAATGTGTAGGTGGTTTGAATTTAGGGCCTGCTGATATGAAGAAGTTTTTCTCGGAAATTTTGTTATATAAGAGTATGTAAGTATTATATCGTTAAAAAGAGGAAAAAATCTCTTATTGAATGAGCACAAAAAATTATTGTGTTAATATTTTAAAAAATGATACTCGTCGCAACAGCGCCTACAGTCTTGGTTAAAATTTTTTTCGAGTATACAAGAAAGTAGATCAAACGTTACTAAAAACTTTTATTGCTCTATCTTGATAGTCAGATGCCCTAAAAACACAAATCATAATTTTATGGGAATTGAACCCGATACAAATCTGTAGACAACCTACACTGATTCTAACCAAATTACTGCGTGTTAAAATGGCCCGTATCCGTGTAACACTCTGTATGTATACATTCATCTTCTGCATAATTTAAGATTACGAAATGGTGCAGTCCTATGCCTTCCAATGCACAAGACGTTCTAACAATATAAAAACTAGGAAGTGGAATAATTTGTAATGCGATAAAAAACCTCGTGCGAAAATTATCAATATCTGCATAAAGCTAGTAATTCCAAACAATCAAAAACTTTATATTTAAACAATTACTGTTTAACTTAATTTTTTTCCAAATATTCCACTAAATTACCTTAGTCTTAGTAACCTTTTCTGAACCTCCAGTTTTCGACATTATTTTTATGTGGTTATTGCTTACGTTGGATTACTTACTACTTTATTAACAACCCACTGTTAATGTATTTCAAGGTTGGTTTGCACAAGTATCATTTGTTAACAGGCTCAACTATCAGTGTTGAAGGAGGAGAAGCGCCAGTTACTTCTTCAAATGAAAGCGAACGAAACCGCTGAACTAAACGCTGTAAACGGAAATTATTTGGGTAATGCCATTACACCACCTTCTTCTCGGTTACGGTCGCAGTCTTTAACTCATTCAACTAGTTTTGAAAGTATTAATAAAAGAGTTGCACCTCCTCCTGTACCACGAAGGGATGTTGGAATTACGTGTACTGTTCTTACCCGTAATGTCGGCGTAGGACATCAATACCCTAATACGAAGTCGGTTTCTACGACGACATTGAATGGGGAAGTTCAAGACGGTTATTCCGATAAGTGGTTCAACGAGAAAATCAAGTTTTTAGCAAACGATAATCAGTCCTTTTCTTTACCAAATAATTATATAATCGAAACCAAGAAAACGAGCCCGATTGTAATTGCAAAAGGTACACAAACTACGTTACCAAAAGAAAAGAAAAATGCTGGAAATCAGACGTTCGAAATACCTAAAGTACAAAAACTTAGAAACGATAGTTTTACGCAAACATTAGAAATTAAAAAAATATGTCACAATATTGGTGTTTTGGCATCTGTGGTTACTTCGAACACGAGTAGCGAAGCTGTGGTGAAAACGAACACTTTAGGAATATCGGATCATACGGTAGACGACATTATTTGCTCAAAATGCAGTTCCGATAAGCAAAAATTAGACTTGCAACATGATAATAATTTAAACAACCAACTTTCCGCAATATCGTTAGCGTCTTTAACGGTACCAAGAAGTAAATCGTTTAATTTGGGAGATGACAAATTGAATCTGCGAAATCGAACTGTCGGGTGCCAATACGAGCCTTTCCATTCCCATAAAGCATGTCAACATGAATGGAAAATGCAATCTAAAGCATGTCAAAATGAGTTGAAAGTGATTCATAAGGGAATTCAATATGAAAGTTTCTCCCATTCCAAAATTACTGACACCAAAGACCTAGAAATTGGTAAGAAACATGTGGCGTGCAACACCAAAGATACCAAAATAGAGACTTCCGAAGCAGCTTGTAACACCGTTCATACTCCTGAAAAAACAACTTTATGTCCTAAATGTTCCAAAAAAGAAAAGGAAGATACCAAGAAAGATGATGTCGCCATGCCGTCCAGAATTCCACGACCGCAAATGCCCACGACACCTGTGGAAAATAGAAAATTCAGACGACAGGATACATATACAAAAATACCTGCATCTGCTAATGAGGCGTCGGGGTAAGTTTTTGCTTTATTTTTTATTTCTTGCGCGACGCTCTATTTATATGATGAAAGGCGTAACATTTAGACGTTTTGCAAGTTGTGTAGGTAATCTACGTTTATATGCAAACGATGGAGTATATCATAATATATTTATATGTAGTTGTAAAAAAATGTAAAACATCGTTAGACATTCGCCCCCATTTGTCCCTTCTAACATACATGACTAAGCCTGAACTCGAAACCAAGACCAGTTGGTCAGTGGCGGTCCGTTCTATTAGGCAGGGTAGGCAGTGCCTACCCATTACTTTTCAAGTAATAAATCAAATTCTAACTTTTAATAAAAAAAGTTACTTTTACATACAATTTTTACCTTTTAACACCACCGCGTAACATTAAAAAATAGTCGCCAAATAAATAGACGTTGCCTCTAAACACAGTTTCGCATACGTGAAGGCCGAGCGTATTGGGCGAAATGATTCCATCTACGACACAATCAACCAATCTATTATTTTTAATACGTTTGGATGCACATTGATACAAATAATGCAATGATCAGATGGACAGATGCAAAGAAATAGTAGGGATTTCAGAACGCATTAAGCATGGTAAAGGCACGGCCTCTGTAGTTTTTAAGTTTCTCGCGCCGTCCAGCGGCAGTTAGCAGCTATTGTGTGTTTATTTATTTCATACGAAGTTTGAAAATTTGCAGTAAATATGGAAGTTTTCGTTGGGCAGCTCTTAACAGAAAAATTTAATGGGTATCCTTACGAAAAACAACTAGAAGCAAAAAATTATGGGCGATGTACTTCAAAATGACTAGGGCAGTTACAGACAAACACAGTAGGAAGAAATATAGATCGTTTAATAATAAATGGTGTAAAGCAATAAACTGGCGAACTCGTAGCGATATTAAAAATAAACTGTTTTGCTGAAATTGCTTACTATTTTTATCTTTATCTAACCCCTCAAAAGTATAATCTGAAACAGGATTTTATTTTAATCTTTCAGCTGCAATTAAAAAACGTGCGTCGACCAAAGAACATTTATTTGCAACTGTTAGATTAAAATTATTTGGCAAATCACGCATTAACGTGGCTTTAGACAAAGGTTTACGTTATCAAATTCCAGTGCATAATGGCAAAGTGAAATTTAATAGGGATTTTATGAGTACATTAATTCATTTTACAACAGATCTTGGTAAATTGGTGTTGCCGTAATTTTTCTACTTTTTAATCTTAGTGTTAAATAATTTTTGCCATTGTTTACCCAAATTTTGAACCCACGGAACGCCACTGCAGTTGGTTATTAAATGGATGCTTAGCCCATGGAGTTACCGCGGCCCCTGTTATACCTTAAGTTATTTTACTTCAAAGAATATTTCATATTTTCAAAAACTGAATATTGTAAAGAAAAATTTTTTTTCCGGACTGTTGTCTAGTTTTAAAAACGACGATTTTTTGAAAATTTTGCGTTTAACACCGGTTTAGTCAACAACGAGTTGGCAGACTAGGATGCAATTTGGTATGGTAATAAACCTAAAGGACCACAATATTACTACCAACGGGAATTTTAGAAATCATGAAAACTGAAATTGAAACATTTTCAAAATTTTGGAAATTAAATATTTGCTGAAGAATTGCCTACACCATTTTTTTTTATTTTGTTGATTGATCGAGCTAGGGATGAGCTACAATCTGATTGCTGCCCCAATCCCTTAATGTCTTTGTGACGCCCTCTATGATTTTATAATATCTGGAAGTCAATGCAATTTTATTTAATAAACGAGGTACAATAAAAGGTCCCTCTTAAAGCCACATTTCTCATGCTTACTAATAGAATCAGATTCTACATTTAATTTTTAGATAGAATTTTTTGTTGGCAATTTTGTACTTTTTTTTTGTTTTGGCTGTTTTGTAGTACCAACAAATTTTTTCCGAAACAAAAAGATCAATTTTTTACTATAAGGCGTGAGGAGAAGCTTTGAAAATATTTTCGGCTGCTAACTGAACTTTTATCTTATGGCTGTGCCCCGAGTTAGCGCAACCGAGGATATAACCAGTGCAAGTTGTTAATGCAGCCTATGATGTCAGGCATATATTTTTCAATCCTATACAGTAAGTAACTGTTGGAGCTAGAAGTTTGCACCAAATGTCTCTGAGAACATAAAGCGTAATTGTTTTTATCAGAAAGTCTAGGCGAAATGCTTCGCCCATTTATACTTTCCCATACTTCTACTGAAGTAAGGAGAGTTATGATTTCATGCAAATTTTCGAATTTCAGATTTTAACGAAAACACGCGTTTTGAGGTCCAAGGAACCCAAAAAGTTGTTTTTAAAAAATGTCTGTCTGCGTCTGTGCGTGGGTGGGTGGGTTCGTTTCCCTATATCTCCGGAACCCCTTAACCAATTTTTTATAAGATTCAGTTTAGGGAAGTATTGATTTCATGAAAACTTTCGAAATCAAGATTTTGACGGAAATACATGTTTTGGGGCACAAACAACTTGAAAAAGTAATTTAAAAAAAATGTCTATAGGTAAGTGTGTGTGCGCTCCGTAACTCAAACTCATGGTCCGATTTTGATGAGCTATGAAATATGGGGTATATCAAAACTTCGTCGGGGAAATAAGCTAAAAAAAATACGAAACCGAAAACGGAAGTTAGACTTTTTTTTGGTATCATTTTTTACAAAACCAAATTTTATAAATTTGAAAACGGAATCCAATAGAAGACTTTCGGTCAAATCCAACGCCTTTTTCGAACTTTCTAGCTTCAAAATAGCGGCCGAGACGATTTTTTAAAAATTTTGACTTGAGCCCCTTATTACTCAAAAACAGGTTGACAGATCGGGTTTAAATATTTAATTGTAATAGCCCTATAGAGACACAATGTTACTGTGCACAAAAATTTTCGAGTTGGAAAGCTTTGAAGCGAAAAAAGTTTTCATAAATTCGGAAATTTTTGATAAAATATTACTCAAAAACTGGCCATACAATTTTTTAAATTTTGTAGACGCAAAAAAATTGAAAATTCGTACCCCATTATTTAATAAACGGGGGCCGATAAAAAATGTCGGTTTAGACTGCATTGCTCATGAGTAATGGTAGAATAAAGTTTCAAAAATGTATACGAATTTTCGTTCTAAACTCTATATGAAGTAGCTTTTAATTGCCTAATTGACAAAAAAAAAACAAAATGGAAAGTCGATTTAGAGATTTCGATGGATACATATTGTTTAAAATTAGAAAAATAAAAATCCTAAAATTTTGAAATCATAAATATTATTTGGAAAAATTTGAATGTTTTGTTTTTGAAATCTTCAAAATTACGAATCTTTTAAATAAAATTCAAAATTTCAAATGTTTTAAATTTTCTCAATTTTCAAAATATTTTAAAAAATCCGAAAATTTCAAAATTTATATCTCTCTTTAAACTTAATTTTTTAAATATTCAAAATTTTGAACTTTTTGGATTCAAAATTATCCAAAAATTTTGAGCAATTGCAAATTAATTTAAAACAAATAGGACTTCGATCTTCGCCCCGTTACGCTGCTTCATTCGCTCATTTATTATTTAAAAAAAACAGGGGCATAGCCCATGGGTTCAACTAATCTATCTATATATTACATTCGGAACTGTCTCAACTTTTGGTGGCAAAATTCACACTTTTGTTCTATAGCACATACACTTATTCAAAACTAAACCTAAGCCACAATCGTTCCAACTTTTTTCTATAACCTTTGGTCTAAAGTTTCAAATACTGTTTTCCTCAATCCGGTAACAATAGTTAATGATGCCATTCGCAAAATCAAAAATTAAAATTCTGTGGGTTATGATAGCATACCTACAAAAATTAAACAGTATTTACCGTATAGAGTGCTAAAAAAAAATTTACATTTAATTAATGACTCATTTACATTAGGCCACTTTCCCTCCGCGCTGAATACTGCAGTAGTTGTTCCCATCCATAAAGGTGGTCATTTACACGACCCACCTAACTGTAGACATATAGCCATTTATCTATGTTATTCAAAATCATTGAAAAAATTGTAAAAATTAGACTTCCAGGGTACCTAGATAGATTCAAAATTTTATCCAAATTTCGGTTTGGTTTTCAAAGCAACGAAAATGCTCGTGACGCCATGTTTAACCTTTTGCACGAAATTTACTCTAACATTAACAATAAAAAATTAGTTTCTGTGATGTTTTGTGATATTTCTAAGGCCTTCGATTGTGTTAACCATACTATTTTACTAAAAAAACTAGAACTCTATGGTGTTTGAGGTGTAATGTTAAACTGGTTCAAAACTTAGTAATCGAATGCAATTAGTAAAATTTTCAATAAATTATCCTCTTTCTCCGCAATTACATGTGGCGTACCTCAAGGTTCTGTCCTTGGACCCATTTTATTTCTTATTTATATCAACGATATTTATCAACTTGGCATCAATCGTAGTTTTACTTTATTTGCTGATGATACATGTATTCTATGGTCAGATCTAGATTCCAAAATATTAACTACTAAAATACAGCGGGATACGCTAAAAGTAATAGAATGGTATGATTCAAACCATTTTTGCTTAAATACACAAAAAAACAATATTTTAACTTTCAACGGATCCATAAATCGAATAGCTCTTAACAATTATGTTATAATGCAAAGGGACACGGCCAAATTTTTAGGTTTATATATCGACAATTCATTAAAATGGTCTAATCATACCGATAAACTGTTGTCTAAGTTATCAAAAAATTGTTATGCAATTCGCACCATTTTCTATGAACTGGGTTACTAAACAGCGCGACTGGCCTACTTTGCTCTGATTGCATCGCATTTAGGCTACGGTATTACATTTTGGGGTACTACATCGCAAGAAATGCTCTAGTCAATTTTTATTGCACAAAAGAGGGCAGTTAGATATCTGTGCAAAGCAGGAGTACGGGATTCTTGTAAACCTCTCTTCATTAGCAATAAAATTTTAACATTAACATGTCTTTATTTGTTAGAAATAGCTTGTTTAATTCACAAATGTAGATCCTGTTTGCCATCAAACCCATCTTATACATTTAATGCTAGAGCTAGTGGAGCAGATATACCGGCTAAATTCACAGATGATAGAAAATTTCATATTCTATACCGGTAAAAATATATTCAATACTCTACCACTTAATATAAAAAATATTTCAAATACTTCAAAATTTCGTAGAATTTTAGTCATTTTTGTTGGATAAAGCATATTACTGTCTACATGACTTTTTTACTGACAGAAACTAAATTTCCTGATAGATATGTGATATTAGGTAAATATGCTGGTTAACGTCCCTGTGATAATTGACAAAGATATTCTCTATATTAAAATTTAAATATATTAATAATTTTGCCATAACATGCAATACTGTGATATCTGTACACTGTTTTAGCGTTTTTAAACGTTTTGTCTTTTTTTAATTTATTGTGATGTGTATCATTATGTTAACTATTTGACTACAGCACTGAGTTTACTGTCAATAAACGACGACTACTACTACTACTGCCTTGTATTGACCCATAGAACAGCAAAAGATAAGCACCGCTTTACTATAAACAAACGAGACTGTGAATTGATTTATATTTTTTTTAATTCTCATTCAGAAACATTAAGAAGTGCTTCTGATCATCACCTGCACAAACTTGCTCTTGCGTTTATTCAATAATACAACAAAGACTTGACCGAGAGTTTTGTATATGAAATAATTCATTTTAGAAATGCTTTCAAAAAACAACTTGAATGCATCAATTCTATAAAAAAAATGTTAAAACTAATTATATTAAAATTTAGAATGTTGCATACTTCATTTTTTGAAGTGTGTTCTGCTTTTATTTATTTTTTTAGGGCCAGCGGGTGGTCTAGTGGTTAAAGTCCCAGGCTTTGAAACTAGACTCCCAACGGCAGTAGGTTCGAGTCCTCTGCTCGTCGGAAATTTTTCTGAATAAGTTAAATCCGGCGTGTCCATGGATGGTGTGGGTGGCGTGTATGTTGGGTTGCATGTCTTTCAGGGGTAGGGCATGTTAGACCGGTGTACAGCGCAAGTCCGCTGAGCCCGGGTAAGGGAGTGGGATGGGAATCATGGAGTCGTGCACGGCCTCATGATTCATTAAAAAAATATTTTTGACCATACCACTTACATCAGCTGCGGCGGAAAGGTCATTTTCTATGCTGCGAGTGATTAAAAACTATCTAAGGGTAGAATATCGAGTGGATCCATGTTTTCCTTTTAAGAGGAGTGGTAGATAAAATTAAATGAATTCAAACACTTCGAGTCTCCCTACTATTATTTAATGTATAATGATAATATTACATAAAAAGCTACAATTATTGTAGCTGTTTTATATATTAAATAATAGTGGGGAGAATAAAGCTGTTTGAATTTATTTAATTTTATCTAAGTACTTTATCCCAGGATAGATTTAGCAGCTTAGCTTGCACGAGATCCTAATAAGTCACACATTATTGACATATTTACCAAGGCAGAGACAAGAAAAAAATGTATAGTTATGTAGGTATTAAGTCATATAAGTTCCATTACTTTTCAAGTTTTGTTAAATTTTATATCCGACGCTCTAAAGGGCAAAAGGATGTACGAATAAGAAGAAGAAGTTAAATTTTATGCCGATTATTTTAGATATATTATTATACAATAAGATAGTTACGTATTTTTTTATTATTACGAAGGGGGGCCCAAAAATAACTTCACACCCTGGCCCATCGATTGCTTGTTACGCCACTGTGGGATAATAAAGTGAAATAACACTATCGTTTGTAGAATTTTAATTAGCAATCAAAAATGTAACAATGTGTGCCATTAAAATAAGAAAGTTGGTGTCACTTCCGGTGAAACTAGAAGCTCCAGAAAATCGTAATCTACGTGAAATAATGGGTGTCCATGCATGTATTAACCATACCAAATTTTAATTGATTTTCTTAATGAGAACAAAATAAGCATGAATCAGTTCTCTGTTGCAAAAAATCGTTTTAAATAAAAAAAATTCGTATTAAATCAAATAAATCGATTTTTTTATTTTTATATAAAAATCACAATTTTTTACACCCAGATGCTAAAGGAAAGTCTTGCATACAGATGAGATTAGATCTAAAATGTTCATTTCTTGTTCAATATTTGATGTACTTACTAAAAATAAAAGTTTAAAGAAATAAAGAAACCACATTGAAGCTCAAATAAAGCGATAAACTTTTAAAAAAATTTGTAATATTTGGATTTCTGAAATAACATCAGCAGTGGTAAAATGTAGTCTACGTACTAAACATTTTGTGCGCGCGGTTTTAAATAGAAGAAAATATACAAAGCGATCAAATAAAAACTTAAACCTCAGTCGCCTACAAAACAAACGCGGCATGTCGATGATTAGTTTGCAAATCGTGGAGCTATTATCATAGTTGCGCAGTTTATTATTTTAACGTAATTTCTCATATTTAACACTTTCAACAATTAGCAAGTGAGCATGGTAAATGTCAGTTTGCAAGCAGAACTTATTTAACTCGCATAATGAAAAATACTTTAAAGGGCATGCTGGTTCCGGGGTAAAGGCGCGCGCTTGTAATCTGATGGCCCCAGTTCAAATCCCGTGGGCGACGTGTCTTTTCTTCTTTTTCTTCTTAATTTTCTTTTGGCATTTCTAAACTGCTATTTTATCTTGCTTTATGCCTATAATTTATTTTAATTTTTATGTTTGTTTTTCTTTAATTTAAATTAGAAACACTAAACAATAAAAACGACATAAGTAACAGAACAATTAAAAATCACAATAAATGTTGAAAATATTTATTTCTAGGCACAAACGAACTCTGGTTTTTCATGTTTTCAAGACCCTTACCTAATTTATTTTTTTAAATTAAAAATTATAATAAGCTATGGAACTATGACAATAGCTCCACGATTTGCAAACTAAGCATCGACATACCGCGCTTGTTTCATAGGCGACTGCGATTAAGTTTTGATTTGATCGTTCTGTAAAATTTAAAGTTGCTGGTAATTTGCTGTTATTATATTTTTATAAACAAGTAAAATTGATTAAATTTTACAGGCAAATTGTAATTTATCGTATTTTAAATAAAATTAGTTTACATACTATTTTTAACACCTTAAAATATCGAAAACGGTCGATTTGGATTGTAACTGAATTTCAGTACAAGGGTGAAGATTCTCATTAAATATTGAAAATATAGGTCTATATTGAGACCTTTAGTAGTGCACAATCAATTACAGACGCACGCGCGGCAATTCCCTGGACGCGAAATATCGATGTAGCGGAACTAAAACGAAAAGTAAGTCATTGTTGCCGTAGGTTAACGAAGTAACGACATGGAATAATAGAGAAAATGACATGAATTAAAAATTGTTCGTTTGGGCCGAATGTTGAGTGTTAAAGAAGCTACAAAACAAAATGGTCACACTCCTTATATGCATCAACATATCCTTTTAACAAGGTATAAGTTGATATGTGTGATATCAATTGATAGGTACATTTTAAAATAAATAACAGTTCATTTCAAAAGTTTAAAACAGTATTAACATCATGTGTGTAGTGAATACACGAATATAGTTCTTTTAATATGTACGTTTAAACCTTGCCCTCGTATTTATAGGTATATTTTTTAAATTCTGTTTAATTATTAATAATTATGTGGGTATTTTAGATCTTGATAATTATTTTTTTACAAAATAGGTTGGTAAAAGGAAATTCAAATGAATTTTGTGTTTAAATGAGAAAAGAAAACTTCCTTTGTTGTTACTTTTGTATTATTTTACATTTATCCAAGCGCGTTTTTAACTAAATAATTTTTTCCAGGCTCTCCGGATTGGACTTAAGCTCAAAACATGACAACGAATCACCTAGTCCATTTGATAAAGTAAAACAAAGTTACAAATTGCCAGAAGTTTCCACATCTCAAAATGGTGTTAGTTCAAGTTCAAAAACTGAGCAAGAATCTACATTGTCACTGCCAGAAACTGATTTGTGTCATCCCATTGCTCAAGTTAATAGAAAAAAGTAATTGATTTTTATTTGTATATTTTTTACAAACTACCTTAATTGCATAATTTCAAAAATTCACGATTGACGAACATATCGTAAATATTCAGTAAGATTTTCATTAACACATTTCATCAATAACTTGAAATACTAATTACTGAATTTTTTCACAAACTTTGTAACATCTTCAATGTCATGTACATAAATAACTCAAAAATCTATTTTTTTAATTTTGTACATATTCTAGAGTTAAACCAAGCAAAGAAATGCAAGCTGCTATGAAAGTACTAAATGATTCCTTACAAAAAGGACAAGCTAAAAACCTGAAAAACCAACTTAAGAATGCTATAAATATTATTCAACAAGAATGGTTTAAAATGTCTAGTTTAATAAACGCCAATCCCTTAGATGTTGAAGACTATCTGGATTGTTTTGAAGACATCTCATTTGATTTGTTACGCTACATTGTGAATATGGTAGATGTTAGTGTAAGTTAACTTGCTTTTAATGTTCGTCTGTATTTGTATTAATTTGCACTATTATATTTTTAGGGCAATACTGCAATGCACTATGCAGTATCTCATGGAAATTTCGATGTTGTATCAATATTACTCGATTCTAAAGTCTGCGACATCAACCAGCCAAATAAGGCTGGATATACTAGTGTTATGCTAGTCTCCTTAGCAGACATGTGTTCTGCAACACATGCCAATGTAGTTAAAAGACTGTTTCAATTGGCTGATGTGAATATTCGTGCGAAACAGGTTAATATCTTTGTAATCAATTTTAATTAACAATTTTACAGTTACTGTTTTCAGCATGGACAAACCGCTTTAATGCTAGCTGTAAGCCATGGTCGATTAGATATGGTACAGATGCTGTTAGAAGCAGGTGCTGATATCAACATTCAGGATGAAGATGGCAGCACTGCGCTTATGTGTGCATCTGAACATGGACACATTGATATTGTGAAGCATTTCTTAAGCCAACCTGACTGTGATTCAACCATTACTGATGTTGTAAGTATTATAATTATAGAAATTCTTCCTCTCCCCATTTACATAATTACCATTTAGCTCTAGTACCTGGTAGTAACATTTATTACACCAAAACATCTGTTTAATACTTGTATTATTTGGCAAACCCTTCGGCCTTTCTAATTTGAGATTACTATGCCAAAAATAATTTTAGGTGCGTAGGTAACCATATTTTCTCTACACATTTCAGAGGTTCTAATCTTTTTAGACTATCTAACAATACTCGAGACTTAATCACTTTTTGATGATAGTTTTCAAAATTTTTAAAACATTTTAAAAACTCGAAAATGTATTACGATCTACATTTTTGGGAAAATTCGTTTATTTGGTAGCCTTTATAAAATTGTAAAAATAAAACTCCAAACATTTGTTCCAATTCTTCTCATCTTGTAAATCTGTGAGAACTAAAATTTTGGAAAACCCTTTTTTGTCCTTTGAGAGGGTTGATTGTAGCCCTCTCAAAGGGCTAGAGTTTTTTTGGATCTCTGAATAGTTTTGAGAAAAACCGTTCCTAAATGTAGACGTTCAATAACCACTCAAAAACTTCACAATGTTCTAAAGAGTGATGGTTTAAAACTTCCATCAAATTCCACTTCTCACACTTCAGAAACATGTAATTTATTTTAAATATTATTTAATATTATCTCACGGTTAATTAATAGAAAATTATCTGTAAGAACTAACAATTCACTAATTCCAGATTATAAATTTTTTATTGTATTAACGATACAACTACTGTATTTATTTTATTAACAACTTTTTTTTATATCATACATTACATCCAGAAAACTGTGTTATTCTCAACACTCCCCCCAAAGTTTTGCGGATGTCATAGATATTAAACTTCAATTTTAACGTTAACGACGCCTGTGCCTTCCAATACTTATGTTTGGGATTAAGCAGCGCCTTGATTGATTGATTGATTTTAAGCAGGGTTGTAGTCAGGTTAATGAGCCCAAATCGACTCTATGGTCTTTTGTGCACCCCCGATCCTTTTCTAAAGTAGACCTGTGCCCTCAACGAGTTGCAAGATGTGTCTTACAAGGTGCTCGTGTGTGAAGGTTGGTTCAGGCGGAGCTCCCCCGAAAAGCTGCTGTCTCTTGCGGTAGAGCGCTGGACAGTCAAAGATTATGTGTGAGGCTGTTTCCTCCTCTTCTTCACATAGTTTACAGAGTGTGTCTCCTCTGTGTACACCTATTTTTTAGAGGTGTTTTTTTTCAGGTGGCAGTGTCCTGTAACAAGTCCCACCAACCAAGCTTCTGATCTGAGTTCGTCCTAAGTGGAGTATATCAGTTGTTAGTCTGGAGGAAGGTGTCCTAATTATTGCCTTTCTCAGTGTTTGTCCCTGTGTATCCTCCCAGCAAGAAATGTGTTGTGTGACAGTCCACTTTTCAATTGCTGTTCGGGTGCTTTTTTTGGGTATACCGAATACAGGCTCCGGTCCTATAAACGGGGTAGATGCACCAGTATTCGCGAGGGCGTCCGCCTTTTTGTTTCCCTCTACACCTGTGTGCCCTGGCACCCAGATGAGTTGAACTGTGTTCCTCTCTGATAGAAGTGTCAGGTGGTTTAAACATTCCCTAGTTAGTTTGGAACTAGTACGAGGTGATTCAAGTGCTTTTAAGGCTGCTTGACTATCTGACAGGATGCTTATGTGTTGTTTAGTGTACCCACGTTTTGCAGTTTCCTGAACACATTGCATTATGGCAAAGATTTCAGCTTGGAATACAGTGGCTTTAGTACCTAGAGGTACACTGATGTTCTCTTTTGGTCTTACGCCATGTATTGCTGCCCCTGTACCTTCTGATGTGCGGGAACCATCTGTGTACCAAACTAGCCCTTTTGACAGGAAGCATGGGGTTCCATGGGCCCAGTCATTGCGAGAGTATCTCACGCTGAATTGTTTATCAAACAAGTATTGGGGGAGGGTGTAGTCGGAGCCCATTTTTAGAATGGGTTGGCCTTTGACTGCCTCCTGTATTCGTTTGTGTCCACACCGTTTACGGTTGTTGTTCCAGTTACCAGTGGATTTCATTTTATGTGCGCCAATCCAGCCCCCCCCCCTTAGATAAATATCTAGAGGGATTAGTCCTAGAAGAGCTTCCATAGATGCAGTTCGAGTGCTTTTCATGACTCCACATATGCACAAACAGGCCAGTCTCTGTATCCTGGTTAGTTTGGTTATGGCTGTTTTTTGTTCGTCTTTTGGCCACCACAATAGGGTGCCATAGGCTATCATGGGTTTAACTACTGCGATGTAGTACCAATGAACCATCTTTGGTTTTAGTCCCCATGTTTTTCCAAACATGCGTCTACCCATCATCAGGGCCATTTTCGCTTTGTTTGTAATGTTTTCCAGTTTAGTTTAGCATCTAGGGTAATCCCCAGATATTTAACTTCTTGGCCGACCTGAATTCTTTCTCCAAAGATGGTGAGGTTTTGAAATGCCTCTACGTCTCTTTTCTTGGTGAAAAGTATTAGCGCTGTTTTGCTCGGGTTTATCTTAAGGTTTTCCCTTTCACACCAACTTTGAGTGATATTTAGCGCCCTTTGCATGAGGGCTGCAATGACTGTAGAGTGTTTGCCCCTTATGAGGATAACGATGTCATGCGCATAGCCTTGGGCGTAGAGTCGCTTATCATTGAGTGTCTTTAAAAGATCGTTCACTACCAGGTTCCACAGAAGAGGGGATAGAACGCCTCCTTGTGGACAACCTCTGGCAGCGAGTACCTTGAGAGTTTCACCTCCCAGGTCGGCTTGTATCTGTCTGCCCTCTAACATGGTTTTTATCCATCCATTAGTGGTGTCGTCAACCCCATGTTTGCGGGTAGCAGTTGTTATAGATTCAAAGGATGTGTTGTCAAAGGCCCCCTCTATGTCCACAAAAACAGCCACAGCTATTTCCTTGTTGGTTATTGACACTTCTACCCTACTGATTAGGTTGTGAAGTGCTGAGTCGCATGATTTACCTGATTGGTATGCATGTTGATTGCGACGAAGGGGGGGTTGCTTTTTATACCCCTGTCTCGTATATGTCTGTCAACCAGTTTTTCCATAGTCTTTAGACAAAAAGACATAAGGCTAATTGGTCTGTATGCCTTTGGCTGGGTGTACGTTACCAGCACCTTTGTTAACTCAAAGGCATTCCTAAAAATTTATAAACATATCCAGTGCATGATCTCCAATCATTCATGTATGCGCCCCAATTTGCATCTGTGTAACCAATTATCTTCTCATGGGTTTTGACAAATTTTAACTTTTACAAATTGCCAGGAACATAAGTAAATTTAGTGAAAATAGTGATTGGTATATATATTTCTTCGTGTATTCATCTGTATTACTTTCTGCTGTTTTACACTTATAGCTTGCATCAATCGGAGTTCCTATCAGTTTGAAGTCTTGCATTCCGAAACATTCCATAATCATTTTTATGAAGTTTCGCTAAGACCTCCTTACAGAACCTGCTTCTTTTGTTTGATGAAATTCTATTCCTAGGCAATGGTGTACAGGACCCATATCTTTCATTTCAAAAATTTTGGAAAGTTTTGCTTTTTTTCCTTGTATCCACTGTGTGCTATTGCAGGCATTTATAATATTTAATATCATCTACATAAATTGCAATCAGCGTAATGTGATGTGAACCTTCAAAGTAAATACAAGGATCTGAATTGAAAGATTTCATTCACCAATTTCGAAAATCGAAATCCAGTTTTCTGTACCACTGGCCGTCCAGGCTGTCTTAGTTCGTAGGGTGCCTTCTTGATGTGACATACCTTATTTTCTCTATTTTTAATTTCTTTAAGCTAGGTCCAAAAAGTTTCAATTATCTCATTATTTTCATGTTTCTCTGCTAAAATTTCTTCTAACAGATCTGAAATATTCATAAATACTTGTTCTATTACACCACTTAAGTACGCTGTAACCACATCCATTTGATGTACTGTAAGGCCCAGTTCAGCCCATAGTGCCGTGACAAGTCCAATTGAATTTGCCCAGGTGCAAAAGTCACATTAAAATCAGTACCTGGTTGTTAAATAATGTTTTGCCACTAGCCGTACTTTTTATTATTCAATTTCCTCGTCTTCTTTGTATTTTGTTCAAAATACTCATCATTTCCTATAGTTTGCTGTTTTGACCCGTTATGTCCCAAGTTTTATTTTTGATAAATATTCATTTTTAATTGCTTGCTTCCATTCATTTACATTACAACTACGAAAAGTTTTTTCAATATTTATTGGATCTAAAGCTTCAACAATATTAGTTTCTGATGTTATTTGTACTTCATGTTTATCTTCTTTCGCGTTTGTAAATCCTGTATCATCGTGTTTTTAATTTGTAATTTGTTAATTAACATTTCCTCTTAGCACAGCGTCTTAAGATGAATTCTTCATGCTAGATTAACACAATGACATCCAGAAAACTGTGTTACTCTCACCAGTATCTTTGCTCTATTTAGAATTCAGAGACTTTCAAGTTTCTTGAAACTTTCTGAAATGTTCGTACAATCCTGTTATCGTCCTTTAAAATTCTAATACGCAAAACTTCTTAAGATCGCTTAAAATTTCGTATCATTCATATTAATTTTTAAGAATCGATTATGCATTTGAGGCTTTTTCTGTGCTTTTAAATGGATCATAATGCGAATTTGTTTATTTAGGATGGAAGTACTGCATTAAAAATAGCGATGGAGGCTGGACACAGGCATATTGGAGTGTTATTATATGCACATGAGCGTAACTTACATGGTGCAGCACATGGTTCAAAAGCAAAACGAACTAAATCTGCTTCAGCTAGCCCTAAAACGCCGTCTTCACCTCTACCACTACGAAGCTCTCGCCGTGCCTTAACTGATAGTAAACCAAGTAAATAATAATAACTTAATATTGACCATAAAACCGTAAGTTAGACATAAGGTACTACTTGGACAGGTAGCTAATTTTTCTTTTAATTTTATTTGTTGTATTTTTAACAACGTTTTTTGTTTTTAGTCATTCGTTAATAACTAATTTTTATATTATTAATAAGGGTAATATAATAAGATTTAGTAATCTCCATTTTTTACATACAACAATATTTGCATTTCTCAAATGGATTTAATGTATCCGCAAGATATTCTTTTGTTGCTTATATGTGTAATGTATGCATGTCATTGATGGAACCTGAATAATTATGTAACATTGTGCTAGTATTTTTAGCCTAAGTTTTCCCATGAAAATATTTTGTTAAAGCAAACATGGAAGCATTGTGTGCACCTGTTTCTAAGTTTTGTCTATCACAAATGATTGTGGTTTAAGTCTACGTACATATTGTTACTCTTTTCAATAATGTTCAAGCAGTTTACTGGTACTTAAATTTGTACTTAAAGCAGTTTTTTTAACAGTTTGTATTAATAGCATAAACTAAATATATAAATAACAAAGGATTCTTGCTATACCTATTCAAGGGACCAAATTTTTCAAGATCTTACACAACTTTTTGTATATTTTCTTACTGGAATGTGAATTTCCAATGATTTCTTCTTACCTTAATCACGATAACTTGTAGTTTTTTCTTAAATAAAAAAAATAAGCAATGCAGTTATATAGTACGTAGAATGTATTTACTTATTAATGTTGCAGATTATTTTAAATGAGATTTATCGAGATTAATTTTTGCCGCTTATTTAACCAAACTTGTATCTGTAATTCGTAAAATGTAATTTTGAACATTCCATTGTTAAGTAAAACTAGTTCAAATATATACCCATTTATCCTGTAATCTTCCTGTTTTTTTCTGACCAAGTATTTTGTAAATATTGTGTACATTTGTATTAAATTTGTTTTATATTTCTAATAAATTGTGAGCTCCCAACTTTTATGTGATTGTTTACTTTTACTATTTAATTTTCAGTTCTTGCTTCAAAATGGTATCACACTTTCTACATTTATTACTAAATACGGAAGTATAATTTATAAACAAAAAAATATATCAATATTTGCAACAAAATGGATGAATTATTTTTAATTATAATAGATTTTTAGCAATGTGATTAATGGCATAACAAAAAAATCAATTGTGTTTTGTATTTGAAATCCTTACCAGCCAGTCTGTAGTTAGTTTTTATACAAAGCAGTTTAAAGTATTTAGTGAAAGGTAAACATTTGCCTACATACTGTTGAAGTACTGAAAGAAAGTTGAGTAATAAAGTGGAATCATACTACCCATACACTTTAAAGCAAATTTTTCAGCTTCAAGTGTTCCTAAAGATTACAACATAGGTAAAGTGTTTAAAAATACTCAAAGGAATGATATGTTGAATAATTTATTATATGTTTATAAATAAACTCCTATTAACCTACACTTCTACAATAAAATTTAACAATATACCACTTATAAAAAAATTTTATAACATAACAAATTTTAATTAACAATTATACAGTTCTAAATTTAACAGACAAAATTTAAACTTAAATACTGTAGATCTGTAGAAAAATAAAAATTAATTCACTTCAGCTGTTATTTAAAAGAAGCTTCAACTTTTTGCAACAATACAAGAGTATTTAATACTACAGAAATATAAAAAAAATATTTATATATACAGGGTGTCTCAAATAGAGTAGCACAGTACAGGTACCTTTGTTATTATTAAAGATAGAAACTTGGTTAAAATGGGCAATGTTGTGCAGTTTTTGGTACTGATTTATATCGCATTTACTTCATTTCCAGGTAAGTGTCTTACCGACTTTAAAAATGTTTTTGGAACTAATAAATACGCACTAAAAAATGTTGTCGTCAGGCATTTGCATACAATGCCAAAATTAAATTCGTTCAAAAATTGCAAATTTTCAGCTATTAAAATGCTATCTTGAAAAAACTGAAAAATGAATTTTTTTTAAGTGAAAAATTGGCATTAATTTAATATTTATGAAATAATGTTTGAAATAAACGTTACTATGTTCGATTAGACAAATTTAAAAATGTTGTTAAAAACATTTTCAAAATGACAGTTTTCAAGATACTGACAGAAATTTTCTTATTGCAAATAGCCGCTGTATTGTTTTTTTGTCATAAGCAGATTGCATTTGTTTTTCTGATTTCAAGGATGTATAACAACCTATGTTTAAATTAAAAACAATATTGAATTTATTGATGTTTTAATTTACAATCAAGGTAGTGGTGAAAACAAGAAATAAACAAAATGTGTTATAACACACTGAAATGCTGAGACATAAATCAGTATGAAAAACTGCACAACATTGCCCATTTAATTTAACTTTATATATCTTTAATAATAACAAAAAACCCATGCTATGCTACTCCATTTGAGAATTCAGTGCTAACACAAAAATTGGGAAAATACATAAAAATTAATTCACTTCAGCTGTTATTTAGAAAAGCTTTAAACATTTTGCAATAAAATAAAACTAGTTTAATACAACAGAAATATAAAAAGAATTCAGTGCTAACACAAAGAATTTGAAAAATTTTGCTTTTAAGATGCAAAATCTGTACATATTAAATGTGCAAATGTACTAAAATCAACAAGTGTTGTTAATATTTTTCTACATATATAAGGCAGTCTAAATGGCAATGTATGTAAGAATTATGTGGTTTGTACATGTTTAAAATTATATCGTACCCCTACACATGATTTTTTCATATTGTTCAGCTGATACTACACACGAGCTACTGAAGGAAGGAGCAGATATAAATGCAAAAAGTATTAAAAATCAATAGTTTCACTTGTAACATGAAGTTGAGCGGTAATATTACTATACGATGAAGCAGACATCTGCTCCATGATAAAGTATTGCTGTTCAGCTGCTTGATGAAAGTGAATCCATTTATTTCTCCCACTTTTAGCGTTTATGGCTGCTCTTTTCTTTATTAGATTGTGTGGGACACCAGCAGAGCCAGTAAAAAAAATTTTATAACAGGAATATTTATATTTATAAAAAGTTTTACTTATGATCTGATAAAATATATTTCTTGGAGTTTATAGATGACTCGACAGTCCTGACTCTCAGAAATTCCAGTCAGCAATTTCAGAAAAATCTAACTATTGCAGGAATTATCCCAGGGAGTTTCTACTTACTAGATGCTAGTTCTGACCTGCTTTAGAGAGGGATTAACAGGCAAATAATGTCTTTACCTCAATATCATCACCAGCAGGATTATTTTTCATATTACTCTGTTATCTGTTTGCTAATGAAGGCTTATTATTACTGTAACGGCAAAAAAACTTAAATGATCTGTTTTAATTATCACTTGTTTCCACTTATAAATACAATTTTATCGTGTTTCTACGTGTGTCGTCCTTTTTAATTTCGTTGCAGTGTAACTATTATTTTTACATCTTATAATGAATAAGATCCGCCTGTTTTCAGTTGAATTAAAGAAATTTATATTCAAAAATAAAAAAATACTAGCAACACTATTATATTTTCAAATCTACTGTCTTATTTGTCTGTTTCATAAATAAAAATTGAAGCGAGATTTTTATATTTAACTGAATCTGTGGCACACATACATAAATTCGATTAAGAAAATTAAGAATTTGATATTTATAAAAAAGTACAGACACATAATCTGTCCGCTAATTATATACAGGTACATCTCATTGCTTTCACAAAAATTTAAAATATTGAGTTGGTATTTCTCACCCCGTTTGTAAACGATTTAGCGTACGGAGGTTGTAACAAATCACAGAATTGTAGTAGAGCTTCACGTAAAGGTCTAGATACTTGTGTAGATGTGGTTGTTGTACATTCAACTAGATATGGATACAGTCCTATAAGTTGTTCCCATGCGGTATTGTCTTCTGAAAATATAAAAATTAACTCAAAGGAAAGATGTTACTACCAATTTGGTTAAATCGTTGCGGGAAATCTGGTTTTCCGTTGAATTATAATTAAATACCTTACCTTTTCCTACCGATGCTTTTTTCAACGAAATAATTAAAGTTGTTACTGCCTTGAGAACAAATGAAATTTCTGAAAGGCGATATCTGAAAAAGGAACTCATATTAAAGAGTTTAAAATAGGACATGAAACAACTATAATTTTTTTAACTCGTCTTAAAGCACACATCTGTGTATTACAAAAATTAAATGGTTTTATTTCTTCCAATCGAGTATTTAGTAGTGATGGTCGATATATCGGTAACTGTTAGTGATAACTGGTTTTTGGGTGATAACTTTTTGTATATTATATAACCGTTACTAGTTATTTCCAGATTTTTACATATATGACGATATGGATGGGTGTTATTTCACTGCCGGTGATTTAACACCGTTACTCCAAAAACACTGTTAGTGATGGTAACTTAAACGTCGAAATAACGGCCAGCAGTTATTTTATTTAGGTATAAGCGTTGATAAGCATTGGGAAGATGTCTCTAGCCATCAGGGGGGAAACGCATGAGGACAGGGGTGCTTAGCTCGATTCCCTGGTGCCCAGAACATGAGTTAAACTTAGCCTGGCATAAAATCTTTCTTTCCAAAAATTACAGACAGCTGCAAAATTTTAGCTCCTAAAATAGTACTACGCTTAGGTAATCGCGGCAAAACCTATCATGGTCTATAGTTTTGATTTACCGTAGTTTTATCGTTGATACATCAAAATTTTATGTTATAGGGCGTTTGTAAACAGTCTATAACTTCGTTTGTTAGCAAAAATTTGTGTTGCGAATTTCGTTTTAGAAATGCTTATAGCTAATTTTTTCTGTCATGGGGTCCATTTGCACCTACAACAGAATAACCTCCAGAATCTGCGTCTTCAGATGGTGCTAATTCTGTGACCACAAAAAAGATAGGAAGAGCAGGCAACAACTATGTTTGTTTGCAACACTGTAAGAAGTAAATTGTTTGTGAAAAGTGTTCTCATTGGGTTAAATTATGATAAAATGTATATATTTACTAAAAATTTAAAAAATTGTTTGATAACCATATATTTTTTAAATTATTATTTTACCCACTAAATCCAATAATAGCTGTCAAAATGTCGCTCGCAAAAATAGCGCCGGTCAAATATGTTTGTGGCAAAACTAGCGCCTCAAAATTAACGCCATAAGAAACGTCGCCGTACTTTGCAATTTGATAGAAGTTTGATTAAATTTGTGTAAACCTTAAATCAAACTATCATCAAAATGCAAAGTATTTATATGGCGAAGTTTCTTATGGCGTCTATTTTGAGGCGCTATTTTTGCCAACGACGTTTTTGAACGGCGCTATTTTTGCTAGCGACAATTTTGACCCCCAACCAAGTAAGGTGGCCAATCATAACATTGCTAAAAAATCAACGAATCTCGCCCATCACTAGTATATTAAGGGCGTAGCTACTTCGTAACTCCATAAACTCAATATAACTAAATAACTGGTAACTGTTTAAAATAACAGTTACAAAAAAATAACTGTCACCGGTATACCTGTTATACAAAAATAATTGCTAAACGCAGCGCTAGTATTTTGTTTACTCTAAATAAAATTTCTGAAAATTTTCTGCAATACTACGAATCAAATTGATCATTTACGTTGTTTCATTTTAACACAACCTTAAAACACTACAACTAGCCGTCTGGTGCCGGTTTATATACCTAGTTTACCAGCAATTAGGCTGGGCCGATACCGACACTCAGTATTGGTAATCGGCTGAAATGTCCGATACTCGTCGATGCTAATAAATTCACATACAAGTATCTAAAAATCAGATACTCCAAAAAAAAAACGCTTTTAACAGTTTTAACTGTGTACCTATCATGGTTATGTTCGTGATAGCAATGTGGAAGCGCGAGCCGGCTACTTGAAATGCAACCACTGCGCTGGCCAGAGGCTATGGTTATTTCGCCGGTCGTTGCATATGCGTTAGGTTAGTAGCGTCTTATGGCCAAATTTAAATTGCCAGTAAAGTACGCAGCGCATTAGCCAACGATGTTATACTAGCCCAGCAAAATGTTGCCAGACAGCTAGTCGCTGCGACATTAAAAATATAATTTACCCAAGTTTAAACAAATGATCACTCACCGTGGTAAAGGGCATTTTCCACTGTGTTTTTCATCATCAATATATTTCTTTAAAACTTCTTGAAACCGGTGTAATAAAGCAGTAACAGCGAGTTTTCCAGCAACTCCTTCTTTTTCGTCCCCTATAACTAGGGCTTCATTATTACCATCAATTAAGGAAAATTGTAGCAAAGTTTCAAAACATATTTTGGCAAACTCTTCTCGTAAAGTTAATTCAGTCTCAGAATCTATATTACTGTTGGTTGCGGAATGGATAGATCCTCGATTCAGTAGAACCACGACCTTCAATATGAATTGTTTTGGTATGTTCGTAGAATATGGAAGAACTTCAGTTCGTAGTAATTCTATTAACTGACAATCTGTTGATTCATCTGCAACTAGCTCATCTAACCCTCTATCGGAAGGTGCACAACTATATATAAAAAAGAAATTATTAAAATGATAAAATAAATCTATGTCAACTTACGTTTTTGGAAAGAGAAACTCATTGAGTGTAACTGCAAGCTCATTCCACATTGAAACAAAGTGATTTCCATGATTTCTTGCTACGGGTAAACCGACTCTTAAAACTATTATCAGACTATTAGCAGCCAGTTTCCAAGTGCTGCTTGAAACACAGTTATATTTTAAAGCTAAAGGCGTATGTAAAGCCACAATAATATCATGAAGAACATTGGCATTTATCACATCATTATTTTCTGCAGTTTTTTCATACAGTTTTACAGCCATACTTATGGCTTTTTCACCAAAAGGAATATAGTTCATACTAATCCACTCTGGTGCAAATTTATTTTGTTTTAAATCGAACTTGGAAAAGTTTGGGGGATTACATGTAAACTTTCCAAAGATCAATAGTTGTTTAAAAATATCGGGTATCATCTTGCTGTTGTTTCTAGAAATAGCTTCCTTTTGCAGAAGTTCCACTGCATGTAATACTCCATCATGTAATGGTGTTAAGCTTACATCTCCTGACGATGGAAGTATATATGCCGTACTTTCACCATATATGGGAACAGTAACGGCATTAGTAAGAACTAAACATAGCTGTTTTAAATCATCTAAATTGAAATTATTTTTCACATGTTGAAATACATTTGGAAATATTTGAATGAGAGCAGTTAAAAATGCTTGAGTTGGTAGGTAAAAATCTTCAGATGCCTCATTTTCTAGCACAGGAACAGTGACTTCTGTTCCAATTTTCAACCACACTTTCCATGCAACTGCCCATATGTCTGCCTCTTCATTTGAAGTAACTTTATTGTCTGTAGCTTGCGACTTGTTTAAATACAATATTTCTTGGAAAGATTTTAGTGCAGCAAAAGAAACTTCATTGTTTTTACTAAGTGCTGCATTTTCTATGAATTCCAATAAGAGCGACCATGCTCTTGGAAAATCACCCAATGCTTGCAGCAATTGACGTTTTGTGTTAAACACTCTAGCTACTCCAGATAAAGTTAATACTTGTGTTTCAGCCCATTGTTTCTGAGCAGTGTTTCGTGTGTGATGAATAAGAATGTTACCACCTACAAAGAAAACTTCAGTATATACTCTAATGTGGATACCATATTGTAATGGAGTTTAAACAATGAATAGAACATTTGTAATTGCACTCAAATAAAACCACGGAAAAGCGAGGTTAGTCTGTCAAAAAATAGAGGAGTGGGGAAGAAATGCCCTGCCCTATGTAAATACTAGTGCATCCCAAAGCTGAGACTCATATTCCATAGTTACCAAATAGTTGATTTGCCGAAACAAAATTCATATCATACCTTCTTTACCCTCAACAGTGATTAATGGTGCAGACACGGTTTATATGTTTTTTGCCTATACCTATAAAACCTCTCGCCCCCTAGTGCATCAGAAGTTTGGTTGAACCAAGCTGTTTTGATGTACAACATGCTAAAACAATTTTTTTTGATAGTAAATCAAAGAAATATTTCTTTATGTTTGGTTCCACGAAGAAGTTACCAAACTTTACTGTGGCGTGCAACGTGTTAAATACTACCTATATTTCTATCACTGTTGAGTGCCAGCATCATTCGTTTTTTAATAATTTCAGAATTTGAGCTTCACAAATATGTATGCAATAAAAATACTTTTGTAGGATGAATATATTTTGAGCTTTGCATATTTGAACTTACGATTCTGTATATCTTCTTTTAATCGATAGTTTCCTTTTTCATTAAAGAAATTTATTTTTAACTAATCTGTAATTTTGTATCGCCCAAATATTCTTAAATTCTAAATTTAATTGTACCATAAAAGTACCTTACCTGTGTCTACTTTTTCACTACTAGCAGCATTGGAAAGACTTCGAACTTTATCTAGCAAAGGGAAAAGGACTTGCCATAAAACAGCCTGCCAAGTAGATTGCTTCAAAAGGCTCCCATGTGCAGATATGGTGGAAAACAATGTTTGTCCTGCAGATTTTCTAACGGCAGGTCGAGGATCAACACACAAGTCTCCCAGTCTAGCATAAAGGCACATCCACAGTTTATCAAAGCTCGGCATGTTGAGTGTACCAGGGAAATCAGGTAATACTGAGGCATCTTCACTTAGAGTTTGACTCAACTTGGCTTGATTTTGGTGGAAGTAATCTGATATGTTCCACTGTAGTAAACAAAATATTTTAGTCATACAGAAAACAATGGTATGTAGTACTTAACCATTAATCCAACAGCTGTTAATGAGATATTTAATTCCTGAGTCTGTGAGCCAAATTTTGCAACAGTATCGACACACAAAGGTAGGCATCTCCATGGCATTACAGGCAGAAAATCAGTAATAACCAGTTGTAGACATTGAAATGCAACTCTAATGAGATTTTCTCTGAAATATAAATTTCCTTCAATTAGTAAAATTAGCTTCATTAGGAAAAACTGTTTTGATCTATGTTTGGTTATTGATCTATATAAATGATTGATTAATTATACTTACCCATGGTGATCAGATACAGCTCCTATTATTCCTAGCACCAATGGCCATCCGTGTGAAAGGGTTTCACCAGCACCATGTAAAATTTGCAAAACACATTCTAACTGCCTCTGACGAACGTCACCATGAGGAACTGAAGATAGCTCTGCTAAAGGTCCCAAGAGTAACGTTTGCAGTTTTTGATTTTCTCTCAATGGTACAGTATATTTGTGTTGTAAAGCAGCTTTTACTAGATAGGTAACAGCTTCTACACCCCACTCTCGCATGCGGATGTGAGGATGATGGCAAACTTCAAGTAGGTGATTAGTCAAAGGACGCCACAGAACTTCAATACGGGACATATTCACCAGTCCAGTTTCCAGGAGTTTAGCAACAGCGAATAGTGATGGTTCCTAGAAAACATTATTATATTACTAATTTTTTATAATATTACACAAAGTAAATCTTACCCGATTTGAATAAGCCAGTTCCATTGCTTCTTGTGATAGTTTGCACAGAGCATTAATTAAGTGATGTAGAGCAACATCATCTAAATATTGACTAGATTCAAATAGCCTACTTAACATTGTTGAAAGAACTGGTAAATCAGCCATAACAGCTGTTGTTATTACAGCGTTAGAATCAGCTGTTGTACGTCCTGCTTTAAGGCTTCCACCTGTAGATGGTTTAAGACCTAATATCCACACCAAATGTTGGAGGGTAGTTAACACTAAATGCCACGATGTTCCTAGGATGCTTCCATAACAATGAGCCAAATTTAACAAAGCCCTCATTGACTGGAGATTTTTAGCAGTTAACATTACTGGACCTTGCTGTGTACCTATGAAATAGAAAGCAATTTGAATATAACCTCTTGACCCTTTTGGCAGTTAGTGATTTTGTCAGAAGCCAACTTTCACATATACATGAATGCGTAAAAGGCGACACGGCGCTGAATCAGGTTGAACTTATAATAAATACTTACCAACAGGTAAGGAAGATGTTGGCAATGGTGTACCTACAGCCACCACTTGCTGCCTGTAGTCAGTTTCACCATATGGTGTTATGTATTGGGAGTGCATGTCCTGATTATCAGTTCTTTGAACTAAAAATTTTAAAATAATTAAGTCTATAACAACAAAATATTTGCAAAGATTTATAGATTGTAATGACAACACTATTTAAAATTTTTCAAAGATGTTTGGCGAGCACCCCTTTAAAAGACATAAATATAACTTACTCCTTAAATTCACTCCTGGTGTTACAGTATTCAGTACCGTAAGAGCATAATGAGGTGGCAGGGAAGATTTACAAATAGCAGTAATAAAAGCATCTCTTGGCGTATGCAGATCTAACATCCCACAGAGAGAAGCATATGTTTGTACTGCTTTCAAAACATTTTCTGTAATGGACTCGTCAGTGCTAGCCTCAATTAACGGACTTAGTGCAGCTAATAATCCACACCAACTGGAATTGATGAGCTGGCAATGCAAATCTTTGTTACATTCATCGGAAACAAATGTTACTGTCTGCCCATCAGTTTGCTGTTGTGGCACTATTGTTATGTGTAGAGATCTTATTATCTCTAAAAGACATGCATATGCAATTGATATACCATAACCATCTGGTATTATAGGAGGCTCAATTTTATCTAGCATTTCCAAACTGTAAATAAAAGAGCATTAATGAAGTACAAATGTCATTATATAAAATTTAGTGTAATGTAGAGATTCCATACATTCCGTTTTGACTGGGAAAGTCATGTTTTCATAACAATTGCCCCAGTGCCCGCTCGGACCAAATTAAGTCAAGTGTTTTAATGAATATGCTATATTATACTGTTGTCATAATCATACATAAGACATGTAGCTGTGGTGCTGATTTAATGGAATATCGCAATTTTTTAATATCGTTGGATGACAACAGTCAAATATAATAATATATAACATATACAGGGTGAGTTATTAGTGCGAGATTGTTTACTAACGTCTTATTATAGCAGTTAGCAAAAATTATTAGGAGAAAAATTGTTTGTGCAAAACCTAAAATTATAACCAGTTTTACGAAGTGTTTAGTTATGCCTATATAGCACATTACTTTGTTATTCTAAATAAAACTCCCTAAATATTATTGCATTTTTAGATTCTACATTTAATTCTAGATAGAAAAGTATTAAGGTACTATGATTTTAAAATTAGCGGTTTTCAAGGAATTTGATTATTTTCAAAAAATTTGACATTTGTGAATTAATTTTAAAAAATTAATATTTAGGATTTAGGAAATTGATTTAAACAAAAACACTTAAAAATTTTTGTTTATTTGTTTAGCCATTTTCACTTTCCCATATTTTTAGTATAGAAAAGTATTGATTTAATGAAAATTTTCGAGATTTTGCTGGAAATACACGTTTTGGACTTGCAGAAACCCAAAAAAGTTATTGGCATGTGAAGTTTTGCAAACACACTATGAAATTATTTGCTATTTTTAACATACCGCCCAATACTTTATAATGTGTTAAAAGTCGGTGCAAAATAGCGATAGGTGAACGGTTTTGCTATCTAAAATATTAATTTTGTAATATTAGTCCATAAATACACTTTTATACAGTGTGTGGATAAAGTATGGAAGAAATTCACTATCTCCCGAAATATTATTTCTCTGTAAAAACGCTCAGACACGTAAACTTCAGTTTCATCCCAGTCACATTTTAAGCATATTGCTGTTGCTAAAGAGTCACGGAAGGAAGACAAAAGGAAACAACTAGAAGAAGAGATTATGGAAGTAATAGAAAACAACAAAAACATGAAGAGCGTAAAACGAAGACTGGGCAGAGAACATATAAATGTACTTATTGATAAAAACGGTCATGAAATAAGCGAGAGAGATCAAATACTTCAGGCTACAGAAGAATTTTATAAAAACTTATATGAACAAAAGAAAACAGCACCAGTGCAGATTAAAGAACAGCTACAAAGAAAAGTTCAAAATGTCAACTCGGAAGAAATCCCAGAAATCGACGAAGAGGAGATCAGATTAAACATACAAAGTATGAAAAATAATAAAGCACCCGGGCCGGATGGAATATTAGCAGAACTAATGAAAGAGGGCGGAAAACCGGTACTGCAAACATTAAAAATATTATTAAATAAATGCATATCTGAAGGAAAGGTACCGAAAGACTGGAATACCTCCGTAACAGTATTGCTGTACAAAAAAGGGGATAAAAGGAAGCTAGAAAACTATCGCCCCATATCACTCCTATCACAAATGTACAAAATACTAAGTAAGATCATCGTAAGTAGAATTAATAATAAATTAGAATTTTATCAATCTATCGAGCAAGCAGGATTCCGGAAGGGATATAGTACGTGTGATCATCTTCTTACCTTAAGAACTTTAATAGAGAAATCTACCGAATATAATCTCCCTTTATACTTAGCCTTCATAGATTACGAAAAGGCTTTCGACAGCGTGGAACTATGGGCGGTAGAAAACGCACTTAGAAATAGTAGAGTAGATCACAGGTACACACAATTAATCCACTCAATCTATGAACAAGCAAATATGACAATTCGAATGCATGAAAATACAGAGCCAATACCAATTAAAAGAGGGGTGAGACAGGGAGATACAATAAGCCCTAAATTGTTTATCACGGCCCTGGAAGATGTTTTTAAAGCACTAAACTGGAACCATAAAGGAGTGAACATCAACGGAAGCAGGCTTAATAACTTAAGATACGCAGACGATGTTGTACTCACAACAGATAATTTCGACGAACTTCAGACCATGATAGAAGAACTTCAAATACAGTCAGAGAAAGTAGGGTTAAGAATGAACATACAGAAAACTAAAATCATGTCGAATCAAGAAGACAATCGCAACATCATACTGAATGGTATAGTAATAGAAAAAACTGAAGAATATATATACTTAGGTCAATTAATAAAACCTGATAAGCAAAATTTAACCGCAGAAATAGATAGACGTATAAGATTGGGCTGGTCAGCATTCGGTAGACAACATCAGATTCTAAAGAACCAGAAGATACCACTATATTTGAGGAGACAAGTATACAATCAATGTGTGTTACCTGTCCTAACATACGGAGCACAGACATGGACGCTGACGAAGAATATAACCGACAGATTAGCAAAAACACAAAGGGCGATGGAACGACAGATGTTGAATATAAGATTAACAGATAGAGTTAGAAATGAAAATATTCGCCAAAAAACTAAAATCGTGGATGTAATAGAACACACAGCGTCGCTAAAATGGAGATGGGCGGGACACACAATGAGACAAACAGATGGAAGGTGGAACAAGGAAATACAAAACTGGCGGCCATGGACAGGAAAAAGGAGCAGAGGACGTCCACAAACTAGATGGGCAGATGATTTGAAAAGAGTGGCAGGATTTGGATGGCGGCGAACTGCAGAAAATCGCGAAAGTTGGAAAAATTTAAGGGAGGCCTATGTCCAACACTGGACGGAAAAGGGCTAATATTGAAAGAGTCACGTGACACGCCGCAGTGACTTGATCCTTATTTTTTTTTTTAAATGGAACAGTTCGCCGCGTGACGGCTCAATTGTGAGCTCTTTTCAAGAGGATTTCAAAGCACTGCTTTTTTTTTTGACGGATAATGTATAGATTAAATTGGATATCTCACAGAAAAAGCAGCTTTTATGGAACAAATCTTGTGTGCGCTTTTTGTTTTGGGTTTTTAAAATTTTATAAAATAATAAAAATTCAGAGTTAGTGCATAAAGAACCACTCATAACTATCAAGTGTGCCATGAAACGCCAATAAAACAGTTGTTTACAGTTTAAAAATACTAATTTAATTTATAAGTAACAAGTATTCCAAGAATAAATAAACAAGACCTAATAGGGAACAATTTTTTTGTTTGGCTAGACTTGAACTTTTTTTAGAATATTAAGTCTGGTTCTTGGAATAATTGTTACTTATGATTTCAATAATTTTTTTAAACTGTATACAATTGTTTTATTGGCTTTTCTTGGAACATTTGATAGTTATGGGTGGTTCTTGAAGCACTAACTAAATTTTTATTAATTTAAAGAAATTTTAAAAATCGGAATGTTTCTAAAATTGTGTGTAATGGCATTTCAGAGTGTCTTAAACAAGATTATGCAATCAGTTGTTCAATTAAAAAAACCTAATATTACTTTTCGATTATTGGCATACAAAAAAAATTGCACATAGGCTCGGTTTTTACAAAAACAAATTGTAACAATGTAGCATTTAATATTCTCCTAAGATACAACCTTTTATCCTCCCATACTATAAAAAAGCGGTTTCAATTGGACAGCAAATACATTTTTATAGGGGTTTCCAAGCAAAATAAAACACAAGATTGAACAAAAAAGTTTCTTTTATTTTTAGGGCACAAAAGGGGCCATATATTAGGCCAATAATGATTTTGGAAAATCACCCTAATTTAAAGGATGGGGGGTAATTTAAAAACTTAACATAAGACGATCTGTAATTTTATTAATAACCGCATCAAAATCTATTTTTTCAGAGTTTTTAAAAACGAATTTTGAATTTACAATGATGGTGCTTAACCTGTTAAAGATACTGCTAGTAAAAATGTATTAAATAGTTGTAACTCATATTAAATAATATTCTATTAATATCGTTTTTGCAATACAATTTTTTTTATTTAGAAAATGAAGGAGTATTACAAAATGTTGACCCACATTGCATGAAATACCAGTTATCAATAAATATCAACATCGTTATCTACAATATAGTAATGGTTTATGAATTATAAGCAACAATAATTGTTCATTGTTCTTTTCAACTTTGAAAACCTAATAAAGGTACCATTACTTGATAAGCAAAAATAATGAATGGTATTTAGAATACAAACAATATGCTACTTTTATTTATAGCCATACTATATCATGTATTTTAAACAATAGAGCTGTTAAGTTTTGCCTAGAATAACATTTAGTCTTAAACACATTAAGTCTTGCATAATAACTTTTGTTATTATTTTCTACTAATAGGTTTTTTTGTGGGTAACACACAAAGGATACATATACCAAAAAAATCATATTGAGTGTGTCGCACAATTAGGTGGGGAAAAACCTTTTAATTTTTTTATTTTCCATTTCTTCTCCAGCTAAAAATAGCGGTGGTTGACTATAGGAATTGAAAAATAGGGCATGTTTGCTAGTTTTGATAAAAGTTTTACCTTCATATTAAATTTAATTTGCTATTACAGCAATTACGATTAACCTAAAGATAAAATCAAAACTGGCTATTAATCAAATATGTTCAAAGATTTAAGTACCTTTAGTTTGCAAAATAAACAAAAAATGTATTTAAAATACTTGTTTATAATGAAAAGTCCTGCCCAAATAGCATATTTGAGCTTCCAATGATATAAAAAAAAATTACACTATGGGCACCTAATCGTAGGACACACTGTAAATAAATTGATTTTGGGAGATATGCTGAAGTATTTCACTACATTTCATATACAGGGCGTTTCAATAATAATTGTCCATAGAGTAACTGGAGAATGCTTGACCCAAAATATGACGATTTAACCTAAAACACTTAGATAAAATATTCCTCCTAACCGAGATACAGGGTGTTTTATTTAAAAATACAACGATTAAAGATAAACGTATTTAGGTTGATTCCTCATTATTTTCTAAGTAAATTAATATTGTTCTCTTGTCTATTGATAAAGGTGTAGTAGGCTGATGTTATTTGTTTATGTTTAACTGTCAGACAGTCAATTTTCATTGAAAAGTGTAAGATTAGTTACTATTGTACAGCTTTCTTTGTGAAAATGCCAGGTTATAATAATTTTTCAAATGCAGAAATGCGAGATATGGTATGTGTTTATGCACAAGAATATTATCAAGGGCGTCCTGCTGCTCAAAGATATTTGCAATTATATCCCAACAGACAACAACCTCATTACAGGACTTTTAAAAATATTTACGACCGATTAGGGGAAACTTGTCAATTTCATCCAAAGCGAGATGTAGGACGTCCAAAAACAGTTACAGGAGATCAGGAAGATGATATTTTAGTAAGAATTGCTGATGATCCCCAGTTAAGTACCTGACGCTTATCAGCAATAACTGGAATAAGCCATACTTCAGTTTTCAGAATACTAAAAAAAGAAAACTTAAGACTTTACCATTTCACTCCAGTGCAGAATCTATTACTCGGAGATATCTCTCGACAAATGAAATTTGCACAATTTATTACGGATAAGACTAATGCAAATAACAATTTCGTTATCAACACTATTTTAGTGATGAAGCTACTTTCACTCGCAGAGGCGTTATCAATTGGAGAAATTGCCACTATTGGGATACTGAAAATCCACATGTCATTAGAGAGGCACAATTCCAGCACGAATTGAAGATAAATGTTTGGTGTGGACTTTTTAGAGATAGTTTAATAGGTCCCTTCCCGTATAACCAAATCTATAAAGATGTCCTAGGCGATAGAGATATTTAAAGATGCGGTAAAGATTACGTGATACAGGTGTAATATGTATTGGAGCTGTACTTTAGCCTATACCTTAACTGTATAGATTAAATATTTACCGCATCTATATGATATCTATACTTGTTTCCAGTACAGTTTTATCTTTATCACATCTGTATCACATCTTATTCTATGCTGTACCGCACCGGTACTTCAAGCAGGGATTTTATCTTTATCGGATCTGTAGAAAATATATACTGATTGTCTTTACAGTTGTACCTTTAACAAATCTCTACAATATCTTCATGCAGGCTATATCGCACCTGTAGCGCAATTACCGATTTTGTCTTTATCGAATCTGTGCTAAATATATACTGCCTGTCTTTACAGTTTTATCTTAAGCCTAAAACCGCTGTGTATAGCGTCAATCTAAACACTATCTTTATTTGTTGGCCTTGTGTATAAAAACGTTAAAAATGGCGCATCAACAAGATCAAGAATTTAAAGTTTACGAATTTGATGGAACCTTGGAGATTTGTGTGCTTCCTACAATTATAATAATAATTTATGACATAATCATTAACCAAGGCTGCTGTCTCCAATGTGGAGTTATTTTCGATAGGGGGATCATTTACCACAATATCTATAAACCACAAGTAAATAAAATGATAACCTTCATCATAAACTGTTATTACACCTATAACCAATACTATACCTTTTGATGTGCCTACAGCAGAGAGCATTTTCTCAGTTTTGCTGTACTTATAACGTCCAACCGCGGATTTACGGGGGGTGGGGTAGTAGGGGTAATTACCCCCCCCCCCCCCCAAGGCCAAAAAAATCACCTAAAGCACTAGAAGTAAAGTGTTTTTGAACATGTAATTGGAAAAAATTTGTAAATAAATATATTTCATCCGCTAAAAGTTTTCCAGCGAAACACAATAAGAATGACTCAATTGCAAAGAAACTTTCTTAACGGTAAAACCTAAAACCAAGCCGGACGTTAAACAATGCATGGCTTAAGATCAGCTGTAAACCTTTATGGGGGTTTATAAACAGACCTGTTTGGAAAGTCTACTCACCAAAAAGATAAAGATATTTAAAGCTTATCCCAGCGCCAGCAGTACAAAGTAGGAACCGACATCAACATATTACGTGATATTTTTTTCTTGAAATTACAATTCTGACCTCAGCAATGGCGAGAAATTCAGAAATAATGTACTTTAAAATAGTTGGTGGTAAAATAATACAAAGACATCAATTATTTCGAAGTAAGATTCTCGAAATGTCTGAACCTACTAAAACTGTTTTATATTTTATCCCCTATAATTCTTCACTGTTTATTTTTCTTAATACTTTACTCTATCAAAATAGTCTGTTTTCACGTGTTTCTTGAAATTTTAATACTATATATAATCTAACGTCGTTTATATCTGCTTTTTTCCACTTCGCTTGTAAGCGTTTCGGCATCAGTTTATTAAAAACTTAGCAAAGCTACAAACGATACACTTTACCAACTATTTATAAAATGATTTTACTCTACATTAAAATTAATGTAAAAAACAAAATTAGAAAATGAGAAACATGAAACACATTTAACTTTAAAAATTTCAAGAGCCCACAAAAATGTCTAACTTTATTATTAAGCGTCCAATGCGTTTTCTACGTAGTCCCTGTTAATCACGTTTTATCCAAGCATACTATACGCCCTTAACGAGATATTATGCAACGTCACTATAAATTTTACTGCAAAAAAAACAGTTTAACCCTAACTGTAATTCTTGGTAGTACATTTGTATCATATTGTCCATCATAACCTTCTGTAATACTCTTAAAACATTTAGCGGTCGAATCTTATAAGAGGCGAGATTAGCTCAGGGTGCAAGGAGACCGACTCACAAACCAAAGATGGCCAGTTCGATTCCCCGCTAAGGTAAAGTATGCAGCGCATTTTTAAAATTAAAAATCTATCAATAAATACATTAGTGTAAATGAAATTAGCTAAAAAAATACAGAGGGGTTGTATAAAATATTATAAAAGAAAATATATCCGCGTAAAAAAATATTTTTTTTTTATCTAAAATTAATTGCTTGAATTATCTATACCGCACCTTAATTTGGACGATACAGCATCGGAATAGTATCTTTAAAAACCTATATCGTATCTTTACAGTACCTTCATGTGCAATCTTAACTGCATCTGTACTTTAACTATATGTTGTCTGTACAGGAGCTTTACATCTTATATACAGAGTTAGTAAAGACAACTATACCCAATCGATATGTAATCTCTATCGTCGCGCTATCCATAGGGTACAGAAAGCCTGTATCGACTAAAGATTTAAATACAGGTTCGATATAGGTTCTGTATTGTGTGGTTATACGGGTTTGAATTACCTGCAAATTTAAATGGTAATTTATATTTACAATTTCTCCAAACTACGCTTTTTGATGAGTTGGAACAGTTGCCATTAAACCAAAGAAGAGATATGTGGTTTATGCAAGATGGCGCCCCACCACATTTTTCCTTAGTGGTGCGAAATTATTTAAATAATGAGTTTCCTCATAGATGGATAGGGCGAGGAAGTGAATTTCCTTGGCCTACTTGGAGTCCCGATTTTAACCCCCTAGATTTTTATTTGTGGGGACATATGAAGACACTAGTGTACGCTCAGGAGATTAATACCCGACAAGAATTATGGCAACAAAAACAAAATGCTGCGAATTTTATTAGAAATCAACCAAACATATTTTCAAGGGTTAGGATAAATTTTAACAAAAGAATTCAAAAATGTATTGAAGTCAATGTAGTCCATTTTGAAAATTTATTATAATATTGTTGATTATTTTAATTTTGTTTTACAAATAGTTCAAATACATTTTTTATGAAACATAAATATGTTTATCTTTAATCGTTGTATTTTTAAATAAAACACCCTGTATCTCGGTTAGGAGGAATATTTTATCTAAGTGTTTTAGGTTAAATCGTCATATTTTGGGTTAAGCATTCTCCAGTTACTCTATGGACAATTATTAATGAAACACTCTGTATATAGTAAATATTTTACTTATGTCTGTGGTAGAGAGGACTAAAATTTTATTTTATTTTTATGACAAATTCTGTTTTTTTCTGAGCTTTTGGACTTTTGTCTTTTTCTATTATTTAAATTTTCTGCTGTAGTAACACCAATAAAACACGCCTGCCAAAAAGTAGTAGAAATGTGTAAGAAATAAGACTGATAAAGCAAAGCAATTTAGTATAATTTTTGTACTTTCTAGATAAGACATTCTTCTCCTTAGTTGGGGAGCAAGCTTCTTGAAAGGTGCACTTTAAACAAGTCTTACCCAACTCAAACACAGACAAAAAATTAAAGCTGATTATTATGCAAAATCACCTGCCTGATTCTCGAACTATTAGTTCGCGAATAGAGCAAGAATTGCGAAAACGCCGAAGAATCGAATTTTTGTGAAAATTCTGAAATTAATTTTCGTCAATTTTTAATACTTCTCTCGTGTTATCTCAGCGACGGAAAGAGCTAGAGGCCTGATTTTTTCAGGGAATATACACGAAAGTATCCAGATGATCCTAGTGTTATCGTATAATCTCCAGTCTGCAAATTTTATGAAAAAAAATGTTTTCTTACTGAACCACAAATTTGTTTAAGGTATTTTTCACGTATTGAGTAATTAATCTTATTTTTCGGAATTTACCCATTATAAGCGAGTCTAAATCCCACCAACATTCCAAAGTTATTTTTGGTGAAGAAATTAAAACTTTTATGTGCTTTCTTAAACATCTTATGACGAGTTAAACATAAATAATTTTTGCGCGCTAGCTGCTGACCTATAGACTGCGAGTCGTAGGCATGGGCATTCGGTGATTATGCTGGTGCAGCTAGCAGTTTATTTTATCCAATTCTTATTTCAGTTGAAATTTCAAGCTCAAATAAAACGTTTTTTTTCTGAAAAACAAAATTCACAAATTGAAAAAATTAACAAGTAGCACTCAATACATTTTGCCTAAACTCATTTTATTTATTATTATTTATTGAACAAAATATAGGTACCTCGTATGATTCAACAGGTAAATTGCTATTCGGCGCGTTTCGGTGTTTTTAATTTTGTGATAGAATATAAAAGATCTTGACTAGGGCTAAGCGATAATGATGTTATATCAATATATCGATAATATTGATAGTAATTGAAATAGTCAATAACACAAAACAATATTTACACTATTCTATCAGACAATAATAGTAAAAACAGTAATAACTAACTAACATAATATAACTTTTTGCCCGCAGATCGGAAAATGCGCATGCCTGATTCCGCTGCACGAACTATCTCGCCTGCATACGGCTAAGTCGGCGGCTAGTGAGCAAAAATTATTTATGTTTAACTCGTTAGAAGTTGTATCAGAAAGTACATGGAAAATTTAATTTCTTCACCAAATATAATTTTTGAATATTAGTGGCATTTAATCTTGCCTATAATGGGTAAATTCAGAAAAATTAGATTACTCAATACGTGAAAAATACCTTAAACAAATTTACGGTCCAATAAGAAAACATTTTTTTCATAAAAGTTGCAGACTGTGGAGATAATGCAACAACACTAGGTTCATCTGGAAACTTTGGTGTACATTCCCTAAAAAATTGCGACCTCTAGCTCTTTCCATCGCTGAGATGGAATTTCCTCCAAAAATTCGAGTTTTGGCATTTTTGCAATTCCTCATCTATTCGCAAACTCAAAATTCGAATCTGGCAGGTGATTTTGCATAATAATCAGCTTCAATTTTTTTTGTGTGTTCAAGTTGGGTACTAATGGTCTAATTTCAGAGTCTTGCTCCCCAACTACCTGCCAGAAGTGCAGGTATAGAATAGTATATTCTGTAACAAGTTTGGAATATGACATATTCCGCACGAGTGGAAAGTTTGTCACCAGAGCCGAAAGACGAGGGGGACGGTCCACGAATGCGGAATAGCCATTCCAAACGTGTTACAGTCTATACTTTTTCTACGACTTAAGAAAATTTTAAGTTTTCTATCTAAAATCCGCTTTGATTGTAACTGTCAACAAAATAAAAAATAGTTGATAGACGAGAGGCACAACCTTTATTACTTAGAACAGTGTTAAAATGAAATATTCTATAACAAGTGTAAGAATGTTTTCATTCCATACTTAAAAATTGTATTAGAATGCTTATATTTTAAAATAGTCGTAGAAAAAGAATTTTTTACTTTTGACCATATATAGTTCACATAAAGAAAACAGTTAAGAGCAGAAAAAGTTAAAAAATTGGTAAAAATATGAATAAAAATAAATAGAATAAATATTTTTATTATAAAACGTGTTTTATTCCAACCTCAATTTTTACATATGTTATATTATATGAAAATTTAGAAAAAAACAAAGTTTTAGAAAAACCCAACTGTTTTTTCTCTGAAGTGGATTTTTGTGGTGGTCATTTCCAGGTTTTTGCAGGGTGAAAAAAAAACAGAATAACCCATCTGGATTTTTCCAAAGTAGATTTATCAAAAACAAACCTGGTTCCACAGCCTCACGAAAATTAAACACCACTGCCCTAAACGATTAAAGAACGGCATGCAAGAAGAAATATTTTTTTACTTACTAGGAAGATTTTGTTGAACCAGTTGGAAAGGTAATAACTACAGGCAACCAAACCCCTCTTGAGAAGAAACCTGGCTGAGGTGAGACACCTGGTCCAGTAGGCATTCCTCCAGCTAAAAATACCGGTGGCTGGCCTTGTGTTATTGGAACTGAAAAATCAGAATTTTTTTAAATTCTATCTTCATTCAATTAAGTTACTTACTTGTAGTAGCACTCTGTAACTGAGGATTAACAAAAAGAGATTGTACATAAGCACCTAAGGAGTTAACAATATCCTGAAAAATACTTGTTGTGTGTTTTTTGAGGTCATAACATTCACAAAAGGAATTTATAAGTTCTGGTTGAATGGTCATCTTGTGTAGTACTTCGAGAGCTAATGAACGCTGCCATGTGGGTTTATCAGGATCTAAGAATTTCACGATTAAAGAAAGGAATATTTCACATTCTGTCACCTACAAATAAATTTTATTAAATATTTAGAGTTTTGCATTTATCGGTAACTTACCAATAAGCTATGATATTTTTGAATTAAAATCGATACAACACGAAGTAACCTCATGCTAATTGGAAAATATGGTTTGTCAAAAGGAGTAGCTTGCTGTATGCTAGCAGGAATAGTATTACGATATTTTATATTTGGAGAAAATAATTTAATTACTAGAGCACAAACACGTTCTTTTAACAAAAAGCTAAATTCTGCATTCTGAAATAATTATGTATTAAGATATATTTTTTTGTTTTAGAAGAAATTCATCATACCTTAAAGAAAACAACAGAAAACTGTGTAAGAACTGATTCTAATAATTCCAAACCAAAAGTTCTGGTCATTTCAGTCATTCCAATTAACCAATACGGTTGGTCGGCGTTAACTAACTGAACCAAATCTTGAAACAATAAATAAGCATCAGCTGCACAAGGTGGCAACCCCTTAGGGGCAACTCCACTTGGAGTTTTGAGATCTTCAAGATTTACTTGTCGTGGTAAAGGCGGATTTTCGGATGAAGATATTTGCTCATCTTCTGCAATCACTCTTTCAAAAACTAGATTGACTAGTTGACGTACAGTAGCTCCAGCTGTATTAATAGTTGTTGAATTTTTTGTGAAATGTAGTCGAAAACATAGAACTAAAGTCTGTAATGAATCATTATTTATATACTGTAAAATTGACATGTTTTAATCATGTACCCTTGCCAAAGTTTCTCCATGAACAACTGTATTTGTAGTTAGGAGTAATGTTACAGATTGAAGAATTTTTACTTCTTCTATTCCCGATTCCATTAAACTCCATAATGTGTCTGTAATGTATCTTGCCCCTTTCTGATCCACCACTTGTTGAGTAATAAGTTTTTGTATGATCGGTAAACAACACTACAAAAAATTGCATTCACGATATGATTAGATTTGTATAAATTACTATACTTGAATTAACAATAGGCTTCAATACCCAAACAGTTCAAAAAATTACCATTGGAAATCACACCTAATTATCTAAATGTCTATAAAATGTAAAACCACCTACAGCAATATTTTTTTAATAAATTCAAGCCGATTTTGCTATATATGTATACATAAGAAGATAGGTTGCAGTGCCACTAAGGATCGGAATAAGTAAAAGTAGCATGCCAGTACTGTATAATAGATAAACCCTTCACTTCCTTCACGAAAACCCCAATTATTGTATAGAAACAGAGACATTTGTTATACAATAAATAATAATAATAAACATAAACTACAAAAAAATTATAAAATCAATTTGTTTTAAAATCGCCTTTATTTCAAAGCCTCTGAGACCGGCAAACAAAATTACCTGCGTTAACTAACGCTTCGGGCGCGGATTCCTTTTGTTTGGTAGTAGGCAGTGAATGGAAAACGTTCGTAGTAGCATTCTAACGATGTGCTGTGTGTTGCATATTCGCTCCTACTACTACGGTCATTAATTTTGTGGCTTACTGTACTTTGCATATTGGTTAGTTGAGTTAAATAGCCTGTTTTAGTTGCAGCAATATGAAATGACCTGTATTTCTGAGTCATCTCTACCCTACACAGTGCAAGTTCCAAGCTAAGTATGAACAAGATAACAATGGAAAAGCACAATACACAAACATGCATGATTAAACATGAAAACAAGAGCAAATTTTTAGGAACTTATAATATGGGTTAGTAATATTACATTACTATTTAATACATATTATCTTAAATCTGTATAGTAAAATGAACCTCAAAAATCTAAATTGGTAAAGATGTTGAAATATCCCGAAACTAGAGCACATGCCTCTTTAGAAAAGGAGAAGATAAAACTATATAATAATGGAACTTTTGACTTGAACATTTGTAAAATAATGAAGCAAATTAAATTTTAAATATCTTTGTACATGGTGGCCTGAATCTCGGTTATTATTGCAGTTAGAAAAAAAACGATAGACATGTTATGGGCCAATTTTGTGAGTATATTTTGATAGCAAAAACAGACTTTAACTATCTTCTCTTGTTTTCAAGTTATGCGCCAAAATAGATTCTTTTCAAAATATAAGAGGGTATTTCAGTTATTTCAAAAGATAGAAGAAACGTATGGAAACCATAGTTAGCTGTGACTTCATTAAAAAGGCATTTTTTTGCGGTTTAGAAAATATATACTTTGTTATACTTATTTCCAATAATCGATTTACAGCACCTTTTCTTAATTTTTATATTTTACTAATAAGTACGCTATGAATTTGAAACGATTTTTTAAAATACATTTTAAACAATTCTAAGGTGTATCTAAAGTGGAGGAGAACAATTTTCAGCATCGTTAAAATTAAAGCCAGTGTGTTTGTTATAAAACTGCTGTTTTTCTTGTCAAGTCTGTGATATTGCCTTTGTTACTTTGTATTGTTTACTTAAAACTAGATAGATCATATTTCTCAAATTGTTTAACACATTTACTGACTTCTACTGTTTCTACCAATTCTGAAAAATGTTTTAAATTCATACCCTACATTTTTATGTTTTACTAATAAGTGGATATCGATTTAAAACATTTTTCAGAATCGATAGAAACAACTGAAGTCAATAAATATACTATAAACAATTTTAAGAAATACTATCTAGTTTTAAGTAAATAATACAAAGAAACAAAAACTAAACTACAGATAAAAAACATTTCACAAAGAATTACAGCAGTTTTGTAACAAACACATTGATGTTAACTTTAAGGATCTCAAATTGTTCTCCACTTGCAACACATCTTAGAATTGTTTAAAATGTATTTACTGAAGTTGGTTGTCTCTACAGATTCTAAAAATGTTTTTAATCCATAGCCTACTTATTAGTAAAATATAAACACTACGAAAAGTTGCTGCAAATCAGTATAACAAATTATATATATTTCCTAAACCGCCTTTTTAATGCAGTCACAGCCAACTATGGTTTCCATTAAAAAAAACATGTTTGTGTTATAACTCAAAAACAAATGAATGTTTTTAGTATCTATTTAGGTATTTAAATTCATTATAAGAATATTTGTAAAAAATGTCTGTAGATCTTTTGAAATAACTGAAATATAAGACCCTCTCATATTTTGAAACAAACAACTTTTGACGCATAAGTTGAAAACAAAAGAAGATAGCTAAAGTCCGTTTTTGCTATCAAAATACATTCCAAAATTTAGCCCACAACATTTCTATCAGTTTTTTCTAACAGCAATAATAACCAACTGAGATAGCCTGCAAAACCAACGAATTCAGGCCACCCTGTATATACAATGAAAAGTCAAGTCACCATATGCAACGTATAGATTAAAAATTTATAATAATATGATATCGCTTTTATAAACAATAACCTGATTTTTTGTCAAATTAATATTTAATATGAAGAAGCCTTTGGTTATGAATTTATTTAAATTTAAATAAAATAAAAATAAGCAAAGCATAACCATATCATTTTTAAATAAAAGCCAACCATATACTATTGATATTTTAATATATTATTGGCCCTAAATTTGTATAGTGTACGATTAAGACTGGGCGATATTGAAAATTTAATATCGAACATCGATAATGAATTTATATCAATATATTGATAATAATGATAATACCAATATTGCCAATATCAATAATATCGATAGTATCAATAGTATGATAATAACTATAATATCGCTATATTAACAACATTATTATCAATAATTTTGAGGTAGGTATTATTAACGACATTATCGATGTTATCGACATTGTCGATATTATCAATGATTGTTTTGAAAATATCACTATTTGATGTTATCGATAAATATTCCCAGCCCTAGTTACGATGTTGCAATCACTGTACCCTTATACTTTTGATAACGCAATACAAAATTTGACTAATTATTTTGCATCTTTTAAAATGTACTTTGAAACTAAAGTTGAATTTTTTAATAATAAACTTTGCATGCATACCTTTATAAGTTTAATATCCTTAGATTCACAACCCTGTACGAGAGGATACATAATCTGGTTGATGGTGTAATATATGGAACTCTGTGGGGTCGTCGAGGCATTTCGCAGTTTAACAATTGCTTCTTCACAAGACTAAATATTTGAAAATATGTTGTCAAAATCAAAACATACATTGTAATAATTATGTTTACCTCCTTAATTTGTGGATACTTCTTCTTGGTTTCAAGAGACAAATTTTTGAAATCATTCTGCAAAGATTCCACAAAAGCTTGTGAAACATCAATACCCGCTGCAGCACTTTCAAATGCCATTTTTATTCATTTGAAAACCACATACACATATTATTTACTGAGATACACGTAATAGGTGCTATTTATTCAAAGCTGAGCTGGCACGTCACATCAATTTTTTTTTAATCAATTTTCTTAAAGTAAACACAAATAATATGTCACAGTTTACTCATTGTTTTTACACAATAGTGTAAAATATCACTGTGCATTATGTACAACTATTACGAAATTATTAACCACGTACTTTTTTTTGATCATTAGACAACTTGCTCCATTGTATTGGATTAATTCATTAAAATTCAGTCAAATTCATGCACAGCAGCGCATCACATGAAGATAGTTACAAACCGCACCTCACACAGTGGCGTATCTGAAGTATGGAGAAACTCTATCTTAGATTTCTTTTTTATAAAACTGTGCCAATATACAGCTAGAACAGAAATAATTTTTTGGTTAAAAAAAATAAACAAAAAAGTAATACAAAATTATGGTAACAACTGTCAAAAAATAAGATTAAACTGACTATATAAATCAAAAATTCATGACTTTCACTTTCGGTTTTACCGAAACTAACATTAACCCTTTTTTTAGTTTTTGTGAAAAACGGAAAATGAAAATCTGAAAATACATTAAGGTGTACCATGTATAGAGTACGGCACCGTAACTTAAAAAAAATTTTCGTTTAGCTATATCAAGTGGGAGTGGGTATAAGTTTGTTTTGGTATTGTTATTGAAAAGAAGAAAACGAACATAGCCTAATAAATACGAGCAAGAAACCTAAAAAAATAGTATTCTTAAAGTAAAATATCTCTGTTCAAAGTGAAAATAGATAAAAATCGTAGAATGAAAAGCTGCAGATTTATTGCAGTTGTATTAAGAAAACGATTGAGTTTTAAATTAACGAAACAAAACACAATCGCGCAACTATTTTATCTTGATAAAACTTCCATAGATCTACAATTTTTTCTTTTATGATTTTTTTCTATTTTTAATATATTCTTCTTCTTCCTCTTACTATAGTCCAATGACCTGTTTAATACTTGCAACTAGTGCGGGTTCTGTGAGCCCTGTTTGCACATATACCGAGCAGGAGCCTGATCTTGCCCGTCGGAAGGGGAAGAAGTTCCACTAAATGGTTTACGATTGCCAAATATGTTGACAAAATATTTTACGTTAAAAAATTCAATTTTTTTAGTTTTCTACTCGTAGCTAGTAAGTTATAAGTATTTTGTGAGAAAAGCAAAATCAACATTATATTGTTCTCCTAACTACGCAATTTTTATCTAATTTAACCGACTTTGCACCTCGTATAGTTTCAGAGATTTCTATAGTGTCTCGATTAAAATAGACGACCTATATACGCATTTATGTTGATCCCACACAATATAGCATAGTGCCTACAATTAAAAAATAGCTAAGCAGAACGAATAACCTTGCGTAGATCGCCTAGACCGACATTATTTCTTTATAAAAACAGTATAATTAAGAAAAGTAAACCCACACCGGTTTCAACCGCACAACCACCCGTGTCTTAACATGTCAGAGTTTAATATGCATATTAAACTCCCTATAGCGTTCCATGCCGTATTAGCAATATATGCATTGTTTAACTGTGCTGCTTTATCTGCTCACAGAAAATGCTAAAATATAGAATATCATGTAGCAATCTGATAATGGTCGCCTCTGTTTTTTTTTGTTAATACAAGCACTTGAAAAGTCAACAGTCAACAGTGGTGAGAAATACAAATTGTAAATGCCTGTTTTACTTAAATATGGCTAAAACTAATTTTAAACAATTTTTTTTTGTCATTGTTTTACGTAGAACTAAAGAAATAAAACTATAATACACATGTAAAAAAATATGTACTCAAAAATGGTAGGAAAGGATATTTGACATAAAATAGAATACAAAAATTAAGTTTTGGCTTTTTAAATTTAATTATTTAGTTAGAAGTACAAAAGCAAATTGAGAAAGAGATTATTTGACATTTTGTTTATATTTCAAAGTGAAATATAGTAAACTAAATTAAAATCTCTATTTCCAAATCGACGTGACTACGCCACTGGTAACCACTATCAAAAAATCACTTGTGTAATTTGAAAAGTATAAGAGAGTGCAAGTACACATGGAATAATGTATTTAAATAAAGTAAATTTAAATACTAATTCTTATGACTAACACTGCCAAAAGGTAGGTAAGTAGGTCGTACTTTATTTTGTTGTTGCATTTAAGTATAACTTGCTTTTATTATTGTGTGCAGAAGTTTCCTATGTATTCTGTTGCAGCTGATGTAATTTACAGAAAATTCAATGTAATAGTAATTTCATGAAAATGTAATGTGATATGATAAAGTATTTCAATGAGTCATTATGTTAAGTATAAAGGAGAAAGTGAACAGTAACGATCATGGGACAGTATCCTAGTATAATCACAGTATAATGGTTTGTGGGGACAATGTGACATGACCATTGCAGTGTAATTGTAATTTGGGGAAGGGTAAAGGAAGATGTAGCAAATTGCTTTTAATTTCAGTTTAAAATATCCTCAGACTAATTATAATAATAACAACTATTATAAACTTGAAGTGTAAGTACAGTGTGTTTAACTAAACCTAACCTAACAAATTGCATCTTTTCAAAAAACATGCCTAAACTTAAATTCAGCAAGGTGTGTAGGAATAAGGATGATTTTCTTGTATTTGTGTGTACTTTTAGTTATGTATAAATAATCCTATTCTATAAAATTTTGAAATAAACTTTCTATTTTCAGAATATATTTGTCGAAGCAAATACATCACAGTGGTTATGTGAGTTGGTGCTTCTCAATTAAGTTGACATTTTGCATCAATGAATGTTTTCCACCACTACCAACAACTAGCTGTCTTCCATAAATGGTGTATCCTGTTAAACAACTTTTAAAATTTACGTGTGTAACGAAGTTTTTGAGGTCTTTAACCAATGTAAATATTGCTTCTATGGCTTTTCACATATCAACTGAAAATGCAGATGCTGAATTATTTGCCATAGATTTATTAAAAAATGGACAAATCATAGCTGTGCCCACTGACACTGTGTATGGGTTGGCTTGTTGTGCAACTGATGTAGACGCAATTAACAAGCTTTATTTGATTAAAGCTCGCAACGAGAATAAACCTTTAGCAATATGTGTTGGTGAAGTGAGCGATGTTCAGCGGTGGGCTGTAGTAGGCCATTTGCCTAAGGGTTTACTCTCGGCTTTATTACCAGGTCCTGTGACACTAGTTTTGCATTGTGCTAATAAATTAGACAAGTCTTTAAGCTCATATGGTAAAGTAGGTATTCGTATACCAGACTACCCATTCATACGAAATGTTGCTAATGGCTTAAATTGTCCCATTGCTCTTACTAGTGCTAACATAAGTAGCGAACCTAGTTCTGTTACAACAGAAGAATTTAAACCATTGTGGGATAAAATTTCGGCAGTCTTTGATGGTGGAGTTTTAGGGATTGACGATACCAACCGTGGTGCTTCCACTGTAGTTGATTTGTGTGATCATGGATTTTATAAAATCATGAGAACGGGAATTGCAGTACAAGAAACTAGTGATATTTTGAAAAAGTACGGGCTTAAATCATTGTAAATAATGTTATAATTTATTTTAATTTTTAAATATTAATTGAAAGTGAGTATCATGCATAAATTAATTAAAAGTGTTAAAGCTGTAACAGGCAGCAAAGAAACATTAATTAAAAATTCAATTACAACACAACTTTCAAATAGTGTTAAGGAAATACAGTTATATACTATGGATGAAACTATATCCAACGATTCACTTCAAATGAGTGAAGCTGAAAGTACATTGTGTGCTGTTATTGAAGCTATGTTGTTGCATGGCATTAAGGATTCGTTAGCCCATCGTGCTCGGCGTGTTATAGCTGATATTGATGAACGACCTGAACCTAGCTTTTGGGCACCATTACTTGTAATTTCACATCGACAAATTATAGATCAGGTAAATAACTTTTTTTTTATTTGTTTTATTTAATAATAGTTTTCCCTTACTAATTCCAGTAATGTGCTCATAACTATGGTAGCATTTAACCTCTTCTGTTTCCCTTAAGGCAATCGGAAAATGAAATTTACAAAATTCTTAAATTGCCCACGGTAACGTTTCAAGTAACGTTACATACAAAGTTTAAGACCAGCTAAAGATAACTATGAATTTTTTTTTGTAAATGCACTCATTTGGATAAACCCCAGTCTCCAAAAACATATTTGAGTGTTAAAACTTGAAGCAAACTTTAAACCATCAAACCTTTTTCATTAGTAAATTTTTATTTATAGTTATTATTAAAATGAGAATAAAGCAGTGGCGGTTTGTGACCATTTACTAAAGGATGGTGACACAAATTTAAAACAAAAAAAATATTACTTTTCCATATGGCTTTCTTTCCGTTTCAGAAAATGGTCAATCTTTGTCATTAAAATGTACTTCACTCTTTAATACTCTAAATCTTTAATAGCGGTTCCTGTCCAGGTTAAATCATATACTCCACAATTCATTATTAAACAAATAAAACAAAATAAAGCACTTGTCATTTCGCATGCTAGTAAACTTTCGCCTATAATCTCTACTTTTATATTATCAGATTGATTAATTTATAAATTAGGACGGGGTGGGCCTATACTTTTTATTTGAAGCTTGACCTTGTAAGTAAACTAGCGTGGATTTTTTTGTAAATCCAAAATATTTACGGAATTCTTTTGAGTAACAGTGCAGAGTTTTAAGTATGACCTAGTAACAGAAACGGTACAGTGGGTAGTAACTACTAAACTATGACGAATTTTACATCCTGAGTTTAGCTCAAATGATATGCAACCTTGGCGTTTTGCGAGAAGATTTGTATATACGAAAACAGATACATTCTGGTAAGAAAGTAGGTTAAACTGCAGAATCAAACAGACCAGCATTAAATAAATAGTTAACTATACTCAATCTCCCTTGCTTGTACAGCAGGGTTGGCCTGATTTAAATAATTTGATTTAAATTATGATTTACCTACATCAAGTGATTTTTTATTTTGTCACTGATTTAAATCAACTTACAGAAAACCAAGCTTTTTATTATTAAAAAAACATTATTAGCAAAATAGAAACTGGTTTAAGAAGTTAAACACTTATTTGATATAAAAACGTGTGTTTTGTTCAAAACTTTTATTAGCAAAATAATAAGCAATATTAAAAATACAACATTCAACGTCTTAATCATTCTAACTTGTATCAAATTTAATTTTTCTGAATTTATATAAAACTTTATTTAGAAACAAGACGTAATAAAAATTAAAAATGGAAAAAAATAGATTTTAATTAGGTAAACTTGTTAGTTTGTATTATTTGTCACAAAAATCAGAGTAAACGAAAACAAAACATGATTTATTTGGTTGATTCAAAAATCAATGATTTTTGACCTTTTTCGAAACATACGTGATTTTTGCCAACCTTGTTATACAGGATGCAAAATTGACAAGGTGTCTATGGGGAAATGCATGTAAATTTTTTAACGTGTCATCTTCCCAGTTTAATTTGGTTTAAATTGGTTTACTTTAAAAATCTCAGAGTTCCTTGTAAATTTTATTAACAGATGGCGCAATTGTAAATGTCAATTTTATTTTATTTCTAAAATAAATTTGAAACGTAAGAAGTGTTTTTATTTATTACCACGATAATGTTCTAGGCAAAAAATGCCTAAATACTGTTGTTTGTGCGCCTATCAAGGGGAGATAACAAAGATTTCTTATTATTTGGTGTTCCCAAGGTGAATTTAGCTATTTTGTTTACCTATAATTACTAATTTTGATGGAATTACAGACTAAACCAGAATGGCAGAATTGCATTACAAATTTAAAAAAGAAAATTCTCAAAAATGGTTTTATTTGTAATAAACATTTTAATGACACCATTCAAATTAAGCTTAAAAGACGGATATTCCTTAATAAAAGAAATTTGTAAGACTTCCATCAGCATTCTTATATGATAAAATTAATTTACAAGTAAATTTCAGAATGTTTACTGCAGATAAAACTACTGCGTATGTACGATAATTCAGTAAATAAATGGTTTTTATTAAAATTATGCTTTGTACTAAGTTAAGTTTATGCATTCACTGGAAGTAATGCGTTACATTTCTAAGTAATGAGTCCTATTATTCTAGTGACTACTTCTGTATGAATAGAGTTTGCCTTTGCACTATAAATTCAGATTATTAGCAACTTGTTTGTCCAATATTATTGATTGTTGCTATTTTGTGTATTTTAGTATCATTATACCTTTTTTTCAACTAAGAACCACCACAAAAATAACTACAATAATCTATAAGCATTACGTAAAAATGCTGAATAAATGTAGTAATGTTTAAGTTATAATAATTCTTGACGACAGAACAGTTTTAAATTAAAGATGTTCATTTACGGTAACTAGGAATGGTATTAATACACAATTTCAATTTTAAAAAAGTGCTGCCGATTGGTCCGAACCTATGATCAAAACGATCACACTACGGCCAGTGTACATCTAACTGAGGTACGCGACCGCTTTTCACGCGATAAAAGTGACAATCTCCGTTTCTGTAACTATTTTGGCTTTCATACTGTTATTATTTAAATTAACCAAACTTTCCTACTTTTGTATCTGTACTTTAATTCTGATCATTGGTTAATAAACCAATTTAAACCAAATTGCACTGGGAACATAATAATGCCACATTAAAAAAATTACATGCATTTTCCCATAGACACCTTGTCAATTCTGCACCCTGTGCTAGCTTCACCTTCAACCTCCTTTTAAAAACGACATTGTCCATATTGTACATGCATTGCATGTACAGGGTGCCAACTTTAACTTGTCTACCATTCCTAACTATTTTATGTTTAAAGATAGAAAGTTGGTTTTACCATTTTGAATATCATATTCAATCTTTTATGATACTTCTATTTCAACCGGAAACGATACTAAGTTTTGTTTTTTAAATGGAAACCCCTGTATATTTTTATATTTTTGGGTAGGAAATAATTTTAGTTTTACAACATCATTATACATATGTTTGCTTAAAATCGCTCATAACAAAGATAGTTCACTTTTTAATTCTACTTTATTTGAACAATATAACTATTGCCATGAAACTGAAAACTTTTTTTATTTTTAAAGATAGAAAGTTGAGTAAATGGGAAAAGTTCCAGCATTTTTTACGACCATTTTGAATATCAAATTGAATCTTTTATAGCATTTCTGGTTTGACCAGACACTGTACCAACTTTTGATTTTTGAATGAAACATCCTGTATATTTTTACATTTTTGGATAGGAAATAATTTTAGATTAACATCATTGTATGTATGTATGCTTAAAATCACTCATAACCAAGATATTTCACTTTTCATTGTTTTGTTTCTTGGTAATTGTTGTTTTGATAAAATGAAAAGTGAAATATCTTGGTTGTGAATGATTTTAAGCATACATATGTATGATGATTCTGTAAAGCTAAAATTATTCTTATTCAAAAATGTAAAAATATACAGGGTGTTCCATTTAAAAATCAAACGTTGGTAAAATTGAATTTGATATTCAAAATGGCCATAATAAATGCTGTATCTTTTCCCATTTAACCAACTTTCTATCTTTAAAAATAAAAAAGTTAGCAATGGTAGACAAGTTAAAGTTGAAACCCTGTATGAGATTTTCCAGCATATACTCTTTTATAAAAACATCATTCTTCTGTAGTAAAACTTGAATGGTATTATACATTTTAGAAAAGTGGAGTATGGTACATGTAATCTTGTTTACTTTGCGTGAAGAGCAACGCCCACATTGCTTCCCTTACAAGCCGTCACTGGAATAAAGAAACCTATAGTTTTCTCACAAAGCATTTTTCATATATAATTAATAAATTAACACATATTTTCTCTATTAATGTTTCACTATTAATTTAAATTTGTAATTTAGATCACAAGCCTATCACAAATAACAACAGAAATAGGACAATGTAGAGCATGGATTCGAATAGCACTAAATGACTGCTTACTGTCATCGTATTTGTCTTCTATGCGTGAAGATGCATCTGTAATCAAGCCATATTATAACTCTTACGCATATGTGCGAGATAGTGAACGTTTAGATGTTGCCCAAAGACTCATTGAAGGAGTGGAAACCTTTACGGAGTTTGCTTTGCCATGCAATACTAGTTTGCTAAATACATGGCAGTTACAGAGTTTAGTCCTAGCTGGAGTTTGGTCTCCTACTTTACGATCATGTCCTGTAAGTTTATTAATAGCAGTACATAATTGTATTAAAATAGTGAAGGTCGTGAAGTCAATTCTTGAATTCATAAATTTAGAAAAAAATTGCATTACTGCACTTTGAAGTGGCTTACGTTTACAAATTTAACAAAGTGTGCTTTGTTTTTAAAAAGTGAACATATGAAGAGATTCGGTGCAAAATAATTAGAGATAAATATATGTTTCTACTTTTATAGAACTAAATTTAATAGTTTTGATATTTTATTTTCATATTCTCTATTAATTATTTCAGCACACAAACACAAAAATTTTAGAACAAACTGAATAATCAAAATCACTCAGAAATTCAAATATTTTATTGCTTTTTTTCTTAAGGAAAGACTTTAAACGTAAAAGTTACGAATTGTATAAAATGAAAGCTCGATGATTATTGATATATTATTATTTATAAATTTTATACAGTTAATTATTAAATAGAGAATATACTCAGAAAAACTTGTTCAGAATAACATTTTATTAATTTTCAATAGATAGCTGCAGGTGTTGATGTGGCGCAATCGCTCCAGTCAACTACAGCAATAGATTCTGAAACTGGCTCTCTCAGTTCAGCAATTTCATTAAATTCACATAGTTCTGGAATTGGTGCAATGTTAGCAATGAATGAGGATGAAGCATTGAAGATAATATTAGCAAAACATTCTTCAGAACAACAGTCTGGAGCATTGCCCAGTTTGCAACCACTAGTAGAAGATTTAAAAATTAATACATCCGACTTATCTGATGTGGAGACTACAAGTGTAGAATCTGAAACTACAAATTTCCATCCTGAATCCAATTTAGGGAATTCTTTAAATAGGTCAGGTTGGTCATTTTCTGAAGCTCATGAAAAAACTGACGAATCTGAAAAGGAACCCACTTCACCCAATGCAGTTAGTGCAAACATTAATATTGAAGGTGCTGTAGAAACTAGCTACAATGCATTAATTGAGAGTTACAATACGATAGGAGGTACGTACATTAAAACTCCCGACCTGAGAGACGTGTGGCAACATTTTGAAGGAAAGAGTAATGGTAAAGGGGATCAAATAAAAAGCGTAAGTATTTCAGTTTTGTTTATTTGAACTTATCTGTGAGAAAATAAAATAAATAGCTTTGGTGAATTTTTTTAGGCACAAACACCTGAAGTATTAGCAGACACAGATCAAAGTGAGACAGAGTCATTGTCGTTAACAGCACATATTGGAAGAATAGCACGAGAACAAGGACTAGATTTTCAGAATTATGAATGTGCTGTTTGTAAGGAACCATTAGCATTAACACCCAAACCAAAGTACATAACAAAAACTGAATAAAATTTATTCATTTTAATATTCTTATGTTTTAGAATATGTGGATTTACAGCAGAATATGTTTGTGATAGCTGTATAAGTACCGAGTCTATACAATTGTCAGCTCGTATCATACACAATTGGGATTTTAAAACGTATCAAGTTTCACAAAAAGCCTTAAATTATATTAACGAAATTAAAGACCATCCAATGATTGATTTAAAAGTATGACCTCCGTAAGCATAACATACTATAATTTTATTCTATGCTGTTGTATGTTGTAGACACTAAATCCATATATCTACACAGTATCCGAGGAAATGTCAAAACTCCAAACATTAAGAATCCAGCTCAATTTTTTACGCGATTATTTGTATACCTGTCGCGAACCTGTTATAGAACAACTTCAAAAACAGATTTGTGGTAGGGAATATATGTATGAGCATGTACATCAGTATTCAATATCAGTAAGTTGAAGTACAACAAAAAAATGTTATAAATTCGTATATTATTATATATACATATATTTTAGGATTTATCTCAAATTCGTAGTGGGGCCTTACTTCAACATTTGCAAAAGGTTGTAAGTTTTGGAACTGAACATGTACAAGGCTGCTGGTTATGTAGTCAAAAAGGATTTATTTGCGAAGTTTGTAATAAATCTAAAGTTTTATATCCATTTGATGTTGATAATGTATACAGAGTAAGTCAAATTCATATTATTATTATTATATATTAACTAGTAATTTCAGTGCAATATTTGTAATGCTGTATATCATAATGGCTGCCTTAATTCAACTAGACCATGTCCAAAATGTGAACGAAAGAGGAAAAGAGAAGACTTGCCTCTTCTTGGTGCTACTATAGAATAAGTAAACAGTTTACTAACTTGTAATTTGGGTGTATGTCTTAATATTTTATCTGTTTATTTAAATAAAACTGACATGTTTGAAATATAGTTGTTTTTGTTTTGTAATATAGCCTTAAAAAAGCTTAACTTCTAGTAGGAAATTAATGGTCTTTGAGACTGCCCAAAAACATTTTTATGGCATTTAATAGTGGTAGGGGTAGTGGCGTCCTACCCAATGTATCTTTGTAACTTATGCATCCAAAGCATCGGTGCTACTTTGGGCATTATTGGGATGACAAACACATAAGTAATCCCTTTCGGTTTATTTATTTATTTTGGAATTTATCTCAAATAGCTTCTTGTTTGAAGCTCAATCTAGAGATATTACAGATAGCTTAAACTTATATTGATTGCAATTTATTTACTATGGTTGTTTCAATTGACTTACTCACTATGATAATGATAGTGAATTAATTTATTATAACTATGGTAATTATAGTTAACCTACTAACTGTGATGAGTATAAGTGGTGAATATGAACTTTGATTTCACTTAAATACTTATCTTATGGTTGTTACAATTAAATTAGTGACTATGGTAACTTGTATAGGTATTATTTCTACTATTCTAAGTTCTCCTATAATACTGTTTAATCTCAGTCTTGTTTGTTACGATTTATTGCACTGATATGATTGCACTATTATACCGTTTGGAGAATCTGAATGGACACGAATGTGCTTCTGCATCTTCTTCTTGAACATACGCACGCTTCTTGCATTCATGATAGTTGCCGGCAAGCTGTTGTATAACTTGGTTCCAATGTATTTTGTTGTCCTTAGGCCAAAGGTGGTTGATTCCACCCTTTGTGTTTGTATGTCATTTGCTTTTCTTGTGTTGTGTTTGTGAACGTGCTTGTTCCTAGTTAATGTCTGGTTACTTCTAATTTTTTCCTGGGTTAACTCAAAGACGTATGTGGCTGTTTCTATGTTGATGATGTCTTTCAATGGGGTTATTCTATGTTCGGAGTACAGTGCTTTTGTGTTGTATCTGAAGGGTAGGTTGTAGAATGCTTTTATTATTCTGTTTTGTGCTATTTGCAGTTGTTGCAATTGTTTTTGGGGGGCGTGTCCCCAAATTGCTGACAGGTAGTTCAGGTGTGGATGAGCTAGCGCGAAGTAGATGTCGCTTTTTTGATTTTGTGGAATGTAGTGAGCAATTCTTCTGAAGAGACCGATTAATGGTGTAATTTTTTTCCTTATTGTTTGTATGTGATTATTCCAGCTCAAGTTAGAATTTATATTAAGTCCTAGGAATTTTGCTTGGTCGACTCTTTTTATTTCATGACCCTTGTAGCGTAGTGCCGTGTTGAATGGGTGATTGGTGCAGAAGTTGATGTATACTGTTTTGGATGTATTTAATGTTAGCTTTTTTCTTTGAAGGTATTTCTCAATGGTTGTTAGGTCTTGTTGCATATCGATTTTTATTGACTCTTGATGGTTTCCTGTGTACAGTATCGTTGCGTCGTTGGCGAATAATGTGAGCGTCCCCTTCAAACTTAGGTTCCCAAAGTCGTTTATGTATACCAAAAATAAAGTTGGGGAAAGCACCGATCCTTGTGGAACCCCACATTTTATTATTCTTTCGGAACTTTTTTCGTTGCCTATGCAAACGTGTTGTTGCCTATCCGTCAGAAAGCAGCTAATCCAACTATTCATTATTCCTCGCAGACCAGCATTTTCTTTATGATTTACCAAAGGCTTTTTTGAGATCTAGCAGTAGCATTGCACATTGTTGTTTTTTGTCCAAGCTTTCTTGTGCTCTGCTTATTATATCGGCAGCTGCTATTTTTGTGCTGGTATTTGTTCTAAATCCGTGCTGGTTGGTGTAGAAGAAGTTGGCCTGTTCTAAAAACTCCATTATTCGTATTTGCACTATTTTTTCTAGTAGTTTTGCGAGTACCAGTGTGTTTGTTATTGGACGGTAATTTCCCGGGTCCTTTTTGTCGCCTGCCTGGTAGAGTGGTGTAACTTTACCTGATTTCATCTGTGTGGGTTCTGTTCCATGCTTCAGAGATAGGTTGAATATTTCTGTTATTTCTTCTAAAATAGTGGGGTATATTTTCTTTAGTTGTTGTGGTGAGATACCTTCAGGACCTGAGCTGGATTTGTTTGGCATGTTTTTTATTAACGATTCAACTTCCTCTGTGGATGTTGGCTTGAAAAATATGGTGTTGGCTGGTATAGGGCTTTGGCTAATTGGGTTTGTTGGTGTATTAATGATTGTCTCTTCAGTGATTTTTTCTGCAATTTCTATAAAATGGTTGTTTAGAGCGTTGGCTATGTCTTTTTGTTCAATGTTGTGTGTTCCTTTGTAGATTATTTCTTTTATTATCTGTGGTTGGTTGTTTTTTGTAGTATTATTAACTAGCTGATTAATGAGTTTCCATGTTTTTCCGGTGTTATCGCTGGCTGTCTGAAACTTGTTGATGTAGAATTCTCTCTTCTGTTTTCGCCTAAGACTTGTGATTTCGTTTCTTATTGCATTTCTTTGTCTTTTTAGGTCTTCGTTCGTGTTTGTTTTCATCTTGCTGTTAGTTGCGTCTTTGGCTTTTATGAGGTTAATTAGTCTTGGGGTGACCCATTGGCAGTTTGGAAGTTGCCTTTTGATCTTCAGGTGTTTTTCTGTTGTGCTTGCTGCTATTGCTTCGCATATTTTTCTCACCAGTTTATTGTACCTTACGTTGGGATCCGTGCTGTTCTCGTGCGTAGATGTATTTTGCAGCATTGTATATACCTCATCTAAGTTGGTTTTTTTATAGTTTATTTCTACATTGAGCCTCAGACCTTTAGCACTTGGAAATTTTGTTTCATAGATGATGGGAAAACGGTGTTACCACTTTTACAATTAATTCGTGTTTCAATAAATATGTATTTTTTTTGCATACCTTTACCAATTTTTTGTTGGCAATAATTATTTTAGCCATGGGGTCCTACAAGAAACAGCAAGATCGGTTCCGATGGAAGAAGGGAGTGAAAATAATGAAATAACGCATGGTGATTGGTATGATTTTGTAGATTTTGAAAATAAAATAATTTGCAAAATGTATCGCTAGTTTTTATTATCAATTATGCCATTTTAAAGTGTTGCAAAGCATGAAAACAATATTACCTTTTTTTTTTCATATGCAGTCTATGGGACCTTTGCAACCACTCGATGGATGGTTGGACTTTGACAATGCTCGGGTACTCGCCACCTCATTACTTCCCTCATATCCCTGTAAAAAAGAACTTGACCTGCTGCCTACGCTCAAAACAAAGTTTCCTAAAATTTTTGCATACTTAATGTATCTAAAAGTAAAAGTAAATAAGAGAAGTGTTTTGTTTTACTTCCATCAGTTCATGGCCTACTAGAATTTTTTCAAAATAAATTAAATGTACGTCTTTCCATGGCACTCATGAAATTTTTATTTTATGTAATAAAATGCTCAAAACTTAAACAAAATGCAAAGTGTGACACATTGTTGAAATCAGAATTAAAAATTCTATCCAAATATGAAAAAATTTAAAATACCGACCATGAGAAAAAAAAATGACAGTCGAAAATGAACAATGGTAACAGTTACACCAAATCTGATAAAAAATTTTGATTCAGCATAAAAGAGTGCTCTAATAATGCGTTAACTAGAAATATGTAGCATAAATGATAAATGTGTTAAAGCCGAAAATAAAAAATCCAAAATTTCAGTTTTTTCAGATATCTAAAAAACCAGAGTGGCTACTTTAAATTTCTTTACAGATTATTGTTACGCATAAAATTTGGCAACTTTGCCTCAATTTAACCAACTCAGAGCAGAGAAAATAAAAATTCTTTCTTCGTTTCAACAATGTTGATAGCAATGGTGGATATCTCCAGACCAACAGCAACCTTTTTGGGAAAAAAAATTCCTTGGGATTAAAGAAACCCAGAAATGGAAGGACAAATTCGTGCACCAAAAATTGGGTGGGAGGGGGTAAAATAACCCCCAAATATTGCTGTACCTAAAAATTAGGTTGAAAACTTTATTCTACTATCACTCATGAGCAATGTAGCCTAAACAGAAATTTTTTGTCTACCTCTGTTTATTAAATAAAGGGGTAGGAATTTTCGATCTTCAAAAATTCATAGAAGGTGTCACACAGAAATTACCGAACTGGGACACAAACCAAATTGTAGCTAATCCCTAGTAATGAACCTACAAAATTAAAAAAAAAACATCGTATGGCCGGTTTTTGAGTTATATTTTTTTGAAAATTTCTAAACTTTTGAAAATATTTTCCACCTCATAGCTTTTAGTTTTTTGAAAATTGTTGTGCATAGTAAGCATTGTAAAAAACAGGAACCCGATCTATCAACTTTTTTTTAGAATGAAAAAAGCGCTAATATGTAAACTTTCAAAAAATTGTAGCTAGAAAGTTGAGATAAAAGTGTTTGTCCTGAGGTCTTCAATCAGATTCAAATTTCAACTTTAGAAATATCAATTTCTGAAAAATGCTACTTTTGGTTAGGTTTTTTTTAAGCCTATTTTCCCGACGAATTTTTGAGATACCTCCTCATGCCGCAGCTCATCGAAATCGAACCTACCATTTGGGTGTTATGGAGCGCATATAACCGCACTCACTCACAGACATTTTTAAAAACCACTTTTCTGGGTTCCTATAGGTCCAAAACATGTATTTCCATCAAAATCTCGATTTAAACAATTTGCTTGAAGTCAAATTTTTCCCTATACTAAAAGTATACAAAAGTAAAAATTTGTGGTCACAATCATAAAGAGAATTTCTTCTCTTTCCCCCTTCGACTAAGATTTTTACGTGTTGACGTTGGCTTTGCTCCTAATTTTAAAAAAGGGGTCACCATTCAGTTTGAAGTAGTAGGCGATCTAAGTTGCGCTTGCGAGTCAGTATGAATTGATATGTCTCAGTTGTTGCAACAATTGCTTCAATTACGATATTCAATTTAATGTATGTCTAGTAACTACAATATTTCTTGGATTAAATTTTTCCGGCGGTCACTATTATGTTTCAATTTTCTATGTAGGTATTATCGATCATATTGGCATTGTCGATATTATTGATAATATCGATATAACGATAATTGTTTTTAAATTATCGCTATTCCCAGCTCTAGTAGAGTCTACTATTAAAGTATGGCAACTTATTTTCCATATAGCACCCTTTATAGTAATCTTTCTAATTTTATTATAAAAGGTCGATCAACAGTTTTCTGAAAAAAAAAAAGTTTTTATCTTCTTTAACATTCCAAGCTATATCCTTAGTTTTATATGGCCAAAACAAAGACTGTAGTTTTGTGGTGTCAAGGTGCATGGAGCTTTTATTCGAAGATGGACGTTAGTTAAAGTGGTACCAACTATGTATTAAAGTAAATGTACCAAAAAATGCAACATAATATAAAAGTATATTTCACGATATAGGCAAGTTTTTCATAAATATTTAGCACAGTACAGTTGTTCTTAAAGTTAACTAAGTATCGTATAAAATCTGAACCTGTAAGTAGGCAGTGAATTTTTGTACTAATCACTCTTTGAAGTTTTGCAGCAGATAGATACAGTCTTACTGCTGCAAATAAAGCCTTATGTAGATCTTAGATACCCTCTTGCCACTTTAAATAATAATTGTTAAATACTATAATAAATATGTACACATATATAAAATATTTGTTCAATTAAATTACAAAAATGACGAGAACAATGACTGGTCAGATACTTTAATAAGAGACATACAGTTTGACACAACTTTCATTTATAATGTGGTGCGGGGCAAGTACCTAACAATTACAATACCAACACTACTTACGAAACAGGCGATTTTACTAAACAAAAGATGTACTATCTACTGAACTAATTAATATCAATAATAATATTTTAGTAATCACAAAAGGTACGTATTTAATATGTTATTATTGTATTTTACCAGTTTTTTTCTATCTTACAACACTTTTCCATTATTTCCTTTTGTTTTATAGGACTAGTGCAACATCACAAAACTGGGGTAAGTAAACAACATATAATCTATTAATTACAAACAAATTTTGTATTATCATAAGAAAAACTAAAATAAAAGTGTTTGCTAGTTTGTGTTTTGAGTGAAACTTTCAGAACCCCCAATTTACACTAAGTGTATTAATGCCAACGGAACAAATGAAAACAGTTTGCTGATCAAAACTAGGCTGAATTTAATAATTCTTTTATCTCAATTTTAATATGGTCGATTAATTTTTACATATACCAGTGCAGCCTATAAAATCACCTGTAAAACACTAGAATAAAATTATTGCATTAATGTGAAAAGAAAAATAAATAAAACCATTTTCTTTTAGTTGGTGAAAAGCAGTATGCCTACCTATTCTAGTATTGTGACTTTTCTAGTAATTCTGTCCATATTTCCTAATATAGGATAGTTTTAAGACATCAGGTCACCAGTTTCAATAACGACTGTACTTAAGAAAATAGTAATTTTTGTATGCATTTCTTATTGGTTATGATTTTAAAAACATTAAAATAAGCTTTGCAACTTGTGCACAAAATACCTCACCTTGGGTTTTTGACTGGTAAAAGCCACCTATCAATTTTTATTTTTAGTTAAATATATTCGTAGTGTGAATTTCAAACATATACTTAGGTTGATTCCTGGGCAGAGTGTATGTTACATGGGGGCCTTATGACCCTGAAAGTTGGTGCCTCCCGTATGTGGTAATATGGAAAATAATAGTATTAAATCACCTTGTAAGAAAAAAGAATCAGATGAACCAATATACTGAGTGTTAATTCAGCTGACCTCAGGATGAAATACTTTGAACAGTCAGAGCTGGTTTTTATTTTGGCAATTTTTGTGCAAAAATTAAATTTTTGCCAATACAATTAAAAAATGCAGAGAGTATGCATAGCAGTAGTGTACCTACTTTACAATTCAATTATTTTAATTAATAAGATTAAATAATGTAGGCATTTAACCTTTAAGTACAGTGGTTTAGGTTTTAAAAACTGGGGAAGTCTAACCGGAATTTGTTATATACAAATACTTCCCACTAATCATGTCGCTCTATGCGCTTACAGTGTAACTTACTATATAATACATAAATTATCAAATTTCATTGTACTCAAATTTTAATTGAATTGGTATACTCATTCATAAAACTCAACACTGGAAGAAAACTAAAAATTTCAAACCAATGTTGACAGTTCGTGTGGTGAATTTGTGGTCGCAACGCTGCTCATATCCAATGCAGCATTTGGCATACCAGGACTAACACTGCCACTTGCTTCCCGAGGATGCGACATTTTTGTCAAATTCAAATTTTCTGCTGTAGGTGGAGTTGTTGTAGAAGGCCTAACTATATAAGGTCCATTACTGTGAACTTGCGCTGGTGAATGTACAAAACTGTGATTATAATTGCTAACATGCGACTGATTTAATTGTGTGAGAGGAGCCGAAATGTTATGAAACGAAGTATGTTGAGTTGTTGATTGCTCATGCTGTTGTAATGCTAACTCTTTAACTGCATTGGTTTTTTCTCGTTGCCAGATGAAAACGTTGTGAACCATCGCACAGCCACAGAATATTATACCCAAGCCAATGAACACGCTTGTTACTATTGCAGGTGTCGAATGGAATTGTATGAAAGTGTAAAGTATTATACCTACATATGAAAAAAATAATCAAGATATGACTAAGTTGGTCAAATAATAGTTACCTGTTAGAAATACTGGTATCGAAATGAAAAATCCTCCTACTGCACATACCCTGCTGATAGATGACTTCTGCAAATATTTATTAGTTCTGTCAACAAAATAAAAACAATTAATTTTAAATGCTAATTAATATCAAAGCATACAGGGTGTTACATGCACCATTTACATCTAATAAGTATTTATTTTTGAAAATCAAAAGTTTTGTCATTAAAGGTTGTAGGGTTTGTTTCCATACCCGTACACTAAGATGATGTTATAAGATCATTTTAAGTTCTAGATTTAAATAACAATAATTTTAATTTTTCTTCTTACTATAAGGGAGAAATCGTAAAATTGTAAAATGATATTCTTTGAATTATGTGTTCCTTTCCTCAGTGATATTGATTGGTGTAAGACAATGAAAAAAACTAAGCAAATTAAGATATTTTATTTTTTTATAGTAACCAATATCAAATCAATGTTTTAGCTATTACAAAAATTGGTGCTTTGTTTAAATAATGAAAACTAGTAGTGTCGATTTCAATATTAACACGTTTTGTGACTCAAAGAACCCAAATTTTTTAAAAGTTGTTTGGGTAGGTTTGTTTCTTCATATCTCTTGAACTATTGAACGAAATTAGTGAAGCGTGAAATGTAGGCGTGTGTCAAACATTTATTGGAAAAATAAGCTTTCACAAAAACCGAATCGGAAGCGGAAGTTAGACATATCTTTTAGGTATCATTTATTTCAAAGACAGAATTACATAAATTTGAAAACTGAATATAATAGAGAGCTCTCAAGCTTCAAAATGGCAGCCGACAGTTTTTTTTAAATGTTTACTTTAAGCCTGCTTACTTAAAAATAAGTTGCCAGCTTGATGTAACATTTGTTGTCGTAGTATGCTATGTTGTTATTACGTATGTGACTATACTTCTGAAATCTTAAATATGGTCAAAATTAAAAATTTTTAAATTACAAAAGAAATATTAATCTACGCACCACGCAATTTTTTATAAATTCAGTAAACTAGTAGAGCTAGCCATGAGCTATAATTTGATTTTTTCTGAAACCTTAAAAACTGTCATAATTTAAGTATTTTAAAATGTTTGAAATTTCATATACAAAAACAAGTTACTCGTTAACTGGCTCGCGATTTTCTTAAAATTCAGTAAGCTAATAGAACTAGCCGTGAGCTATAATTTAATGTTTTGCGGGCTCAGGGCGACTATATTTCCGAAACCTAAGAAACTGTCAAAATTAAATTTTTTTAAATTTTTGAATTTTATATAAAAAAAGTTAATCAAAAACTGGCATTACAATTTTCTTAAAATTTAGTAAGCTAATAGAAGTAGGCATGAGCAATAATTTGATTTTTGCCTCAATGCTCTAATTTCCCCGGGACACCCTCTATGGATGTTTGGAAATTAGTGGCCCTTTATTTAATAATAATAACAATAATTGATTGCACCTCTTACAATCACATATTAAAATTTTTACAATTTAAAAACTGCTGCACAGTGTAAAAACCATGGTAAGTAACTAAAAATTATGTAACGACCATTGTAAACCTTTTGCCATAAAATCATGCAAACAAAAACATGCCTAACTTTTACTAATTGCTAATTTTTAATATATCCCAATGTTTCAAGTTTCATCAAAATGGGACCGACTGTACTTGAATTCCTATAGGCTTCCGCAGTGTAAGCGAGAACGCTGAGTCATAACCTTTTTTACCTTTACTAGTACATTAGGGGTATTCTGATCTTATGATAACGGTTGAAGTTGGAACTTTCTAAATAAAATATTATTTGAAAACAAAAAAAGTAAACACTTGTTACTCGTTGGCCTTGAGAACTTTTAAAAGTTACAACCGGTAGCCCGGCAACAAGGTTTTTTCTTATTTGATTTATTTTTAAGCAATGAATACATTTTGCTTTCATTTTAAAAAAGTCTGTAATATCATCATATCTTTTAGTTTTCCTCGCCACAAGACTGTATTAACTTAGCGCAGTCCATATGGAATGTTCTTAAGGTGATAAACTTGATTACCACAATAGGACTCGATTACGCAACCCATATAACACCTTCGTTTTATCAAGCATTTATGAAATACAATCTTATCAGAAATTTGATTCTCAGAAGTAATCGTACTTATCGCGAATTTATAAACAATTGGCGTCTCAGATATTTCTTTGTCCGCTAGCTTATTTTGTTCAAGAAGAAAACTGCCTGAACTTAAAATTATGGGTACGCACTATTGCCATTCAAAGTTAAGGTGGAGCAAAGCAGGGACGGACTGGCCGCCGCGGTCACAAAAATAACCCGGTAGCCTGGTCGTAAAGTAGACTAAATACGAAATTTAAAAACTTTTCTATTCCACACTTACATTGTAGGAAACTCAAACATTTTGATAAAGATTTTAATGAATAAAACGTGTCGGGGGCAGTGGGAGGGAGAGCAGTGGGCATAGGTGGGGCATAATGATGCGGGTGGAGTAGTTTAGGGGAGTAGCATATGTTACTCATTGTAACTTGGCTTGTGTATCACCCAGTGGCGTAACGCAAACCATAAAGGCCCCCCCGCAAACTTTTTTAATAAGCCTCCCACATATAGTTTTGCTACGGACATATCTACCTCTAGCAGTCACATACCAGAATTAGTGTTAAACATTACTAAAACTATTACACTCTAGCAAGTAAGCTTACCTTATTTTCGTTGGTGATAATCTTATGCGGTAAAAACACAATTTTGTCTGTTATTATTTATCAACAACCATCGTTTCTAGAAAACAACTTGCACGTCGAGTGTTATATAGTACTTTTTACATATGTTCTAATTTATTGCCAGTTTTTGCAGTAAATTCATAGTATGAAGCCGAACACGATCTTTCTTAAAATTATCCTGGGTTTGCAAGAGCCTATTTTCAAAATGTTTGATATAAGTTTAATTTTCTTTGTTCAATTTTCTTTTCTGAGCGTCACTTAGTGGCTTAGCTAGATTAATATCTAATAATATATACTAGAAAAACCCGTGGGCTACGCTCCCCGATTTTTTTGATACCTTCATAGTTCATACACGGGGCTTAAAGCTCCGAATGTTACCTTCGCTGAGTCGGTCTAAATAAGAGGTGCTCCCGGAACTAAAAACCGTGAAAAAATCGAAAAGAACGCCGGAAAACAGTCACGAAAAAGACCGAAAGGAAAGCCCGGAAAAGAGACCCGTCAAAAATTTGAAGAAAAAATAAGCCCCCCCGTAAAATCTTTAGAAAAAACCACCTGAAAAAATTATAGCCCAAGAAAATTCCTGAAAATGAAACGAAAAATAATTAGTTGAACTTATCACGTGTTCTCATTTCCAGGTAAGTACCTTAACGCAGATTTCCAAAATGTTTTTGGAACTAATCAATACGCATTAAAAAATGTTGTTGCATGTAATTCCAAAATTAAATTCGCTCTTATTCATATAAATCAGAGACGTAATGATACAATTAATATACATTCCCCGGATATTGGCGAGCTTCATGGCCCAATCATTTTAACATAAATACTAGAACCCCCAAACATAACAAATATCTGCTAGACATGATAACGAAAGCGTCGTCAGTAAAAATGTACTTCCTACAGATGCATCTAGAATTTGTAGCAAATAGTTTGTAGTTAACACTTTGTAATAGTAAACGGAACTTAATCCAGATCCAAATCCAGTTTGTAGACGATGAATGATGCTCTGCTATACATTTGTTTGTCAGCGCGTTAAATACATATTTCAGATCAGCTAGAATTAAAGTACCCATAAATAACCAAATTATGCCAACAAAATTGACAGCAATGTAAACTTTTATTGAAAACACTCAGTAAACCGATTAAAATAAGCCTGATAATCGACATGTAAGGGCCCACGGGTGTGTTATAGTGATAAATCTTTTGGAGATGCAATATTTAGTCGTGTTTTTATGGTGAGACAGTTACGGATTTCATATAAAGATACCTTAAAATTAAACCACAATTATATATTAAATTTTTAATTTACATGCACGTTCATGATTGAAACCAAAACTGAACTATTAATCATTTCCTAGTTATTCAGCTGGTTTTACGCTTTTATTTAGGCTACAGATTATGGAGCTAACTTACGGGTCATGTCATAATTTCGGTCACGCATTGACGCGAAATTTGATACCTATATCCACTTGCCATAAAAATTAATATGTTTGTTTATAACTCTTTATAACTTTTGAAGTACAATCACAGTGTTGTTATTTTTTTAATTTTTCCTCTTTACTTTCTGACAGCCCTTGACCGCTCTGGGCCCCAAAAAGGCTTCCCCCCTCCGCGGTGCTGCGTTTGCGGGGATTTGCGTTTGGTACGCCACTGATATCACCATTATGTACCATCAATTTAATTAGCGTTATTTATTAAACGAAATCCTACAATCGGAAAATGAACTTTCAAAAATAGGAGAGCGGAATCTAATAGAGAATGAAGACATATTACATTCTATAGGTATAATAAGCGCTTTGTTGGAATGTTACGCGAGCGAGCGGCATGTCGCATGCCCGAGCGTCTGATCTTATGTAGTAGCCAACGCTTAGACTACATCTTATACCTATACTGAGATCATATAAAATATTTTTGAAATCGAAAAAGTATTTGTTAACTATTTTAAGCAAAGTGCGTCGTCAAGTGTTATGTGCCTATTTAATTAGAATTTAGTATTTTTTTGTTGATATTTATTATTATTTATTATTTGCCCATTTGTAGGATAAGAATTTTTTATTTTGTGACATTTTTTTAATTAAATGTTAACATATTTATTTTAAAGAATTCGTTTTGTATTGGTTTTCAGTAGATACCTGTTTAACTAAACATTTATTCTTTTATTAACCATTGTATATTCATGAGAAGAGACCGGACTAGATTATGTATGAAGGGCCCAAAACTTTTAAGTCCGCCTCTGGTTGGTCCAGTACTTGAGAGGTTGTAAAATTCAAACATAAATTAGTCACCAATTATCGACAATGCAGTTATTGAAATTTGCAGCAGTGTATTGTTTTGTTATCAGTGACGTATCAATGTTTCATTCTTCAGACGTCGTCGCGGTGTTAGACTAAAGAACTGATAGGTGACGATAGTAGGGACTCCATACACATTCAAACCTCCTCTAAGATAGTTTTAGTCCTATGTACGTCCGAAAAGCATTGTAATTGAACTCTTTAAATCGTAGCATACGTAGTAGAGGGTTTTATTTAATTTCTGGTAGAATTCTAATTCTTAATGCAATACTTAACGTATGCTGTCTCCTTTAGTAAAGTGGCACTGTAGGGGAATTACGAAATATAAACAAAATTTAGCTAAGAACCGAACTTCCCCTCCTAGGTATCCACTGATTAGTTGGTTAGTGTCTCGACAACGCAATTTAATACGTGTGTTCAACAGTCAACTTAAATTGTAAGGTGAACATAAAGAAGGATCAACTCTTGCTCCTTTAATTCATTTTTTGGCAGGTCTTAACGTAAATTGTAAGGTGAACATAAGGAAGGATCAACTCTTGCTCCTTTAATTCATTTTTTTGGAATATAGGTAAGCATAAAAGTTTTTATATATTGTGCTTTATGTAATAGAAGGTAATCACCTAAATAATTCGGTATTTTGATTTTACGAAAAACAAGTTGACATTTAGGTTTATGTTTATCATGGTGGGACAATCTAATTTGCCGACCACAACTATTCAATAGATCTTATTCCTGCTTCTAGCCTTCTAGGTATGTAATAGCAGTAAATAAACATGTAATGTAACAGTATACTACCGACCACTACCAACTACTACCATCGTTAACAAAATCTCGCCCCAAATTTTAGGGGTACTTTACTCTTGAGATTTTGGTGAACACTTTGCTGACCACACATCAAGAGTAAATACTTCTAAAAATGGAGATGTGAATTTTTTAAGTGTTGTAATAGTTGGTAGTTGTCTGTTAACTCTCAGATGTAGATAGTGATAACAATATACCAACCGGGATTGTCCCATAAGCAATTCATTAGTTGGTCAGCAAATTAGGTACCAGCGTTTATGGTAACTATGGGAATTTGATTCCTTATAATTAACTCCAGTCCTGTTGGAATGTACCTACAGGGTGGCCACTTAAAACTGCTTTTCAAATTCCCTGACTTTTCCCTGACTTCCCTGACTGATAAACTTCAGTTTTCCCTGACTCATTTTATTGGTACCAAAACTGTTTTCAATTTGAACTGCTTTGAACTGCAAAATTGTAACCCAACATAAAAATTAGCAAAGTAAACTTAAATTACTTTATAGCAAATGAAAATTTTTCAACAAGCGTAACAAAATACAACATCTAAACTTTAAAGAAAAACCAAATGAAACAAATATAACTTTTATAAACATATACCAGGTAACAAAATTTTCGTTTTGCAGGCAAAAATAAAAATATTAAAATAATTGCATTTTACAGAATTTTCCCTGACTGTTTCGTGAAATTCCCTGACTTTACGTTGAAATTGGTAGAATTCCCTGATTTCCCTGACCAAAATAAAAAAAATCTAAATTCCCTGACTTTTCCCGGTTTTCCATGTTTTCCAGAAAAGTGGCCACCCTGACCTAATGGTATGAACTTTTTAAGATACAAAAATGAATATGTGGTACGCATGCATTATTAAAATAATATTATTTATTAACCATGTTGTTTTTTACTGTAAGTTGAGAGTTGAGCTACAAAATGATTTTTTCGTAATTATTGAAAATTATTTCTCTTTTTCATTTTGGCTTCTAACTGCAATATTATAAAAGTGTCAATTTTTTCTACTTTCTAAAATTTTAAAAATATGAACGATTTGAAGTGTATGACAGACCAGGGAAAGTATTTTAACTATATTTGTATTGCAAAATTTTTAGTTAAAGTATATAATTTAAAATTTCATATTGTGATATTAAAATGTCTTTCACTAGTTGCAGATAATAAACACTATCTGAAAATGGAAGGCTTGGAACGAGTACAAGCTGGAGCTGAACCCACTTTGGAAGGTGAAATATTGCCTAAAGAAAACAAAGTTGACAGAGCAGGTACCAAGTCTATTTTTTTGTAAAGTAAAATTGGAATTAGCAGTGGCGGTTTATGCACAAGGCCCACTAGGTCCGGGCCTAGGGGCCCAAGCAAAAATGGGACCCTTGAAAGTGTGAGTTGTTGTGATGCTCTTTAGGTCTTAAAGATGTTTTATTTTGTAAAAACTATGAGCAATTGAACACATCATACTTTTGTTGAAGCAGCTGGATTATGCCAGCAATTTTGTTTTGTTAGAAAATTTCTCGTAGTGTTTTGGAACGACATTTTGAGTCGATTTAATCAAACTAATAAAAGTCTTCAATCTGTGGACATAGATTTAGTTACTATGGTAAATTTATATAATTCTTTAAAAAGACGTATAGTTACTTTACGAGTAAATTTCACATATTATGATGACAAGGGAAAGGAGCTATCTGAAAATAACAAATATCAATATAACAAACAAATTAAAGAAGAAGAATTTGCAGCATAGGAAATCCAGCACAGATACTGTGTTTGATGGTCAAGCGGATATGCGAGTTAACACATTTTATATCATTATTGATAAACTAGTCAATGAATTAGATAAAAGATGTGTCGCATGTTTAGAAATAGAAGCACTTTTCGGATTTTTAAATATAATAACTGTTTTAGATACGCTAAAGCTGATGAACGATTGCAGTATGTGTATGAAGGTAATTTATCGCTGGAGTTTATTGAAGAATGTGTTCATTTTAAAGAATTTGTTAGTAAAGTAAAATCGCAAAATAGTGATACTGGCAATATATCAGCAGAATATTTGTTAAAAATGATAAGGCAACAGAGTTGGTTGTGTAGCGGATAACTGCGGTTGTTGGTCACACGGTATTCCAAGTTAAGCACCGTCTGTTCTGGTCCCCACTCGGATGGGTGACCAATACAGACGTATATCTGCAACCAACCGTGCTTTGCAGGGCATGTTAAGCCGTCGGTCTCAGTAGTCATACTAACATTTTTGGCAATCGTAAACCATTTAGTGGAACTTGTTCCCCTTTCGACGGGTAAGGCCAGCCTCCTGCTCGGCATACATGGTAAGAGGGCTCACAGAACTCGCACTGGCTGCGAGTATTAAACAGGCCATTGGCCTATAATAAGAGGAAGAAGAAGAAGATAAGGCAACAGAATATAGTATCTACGTTTCCAAATGTAGACATAGTGCTTAGAATATTTTTAAGTATTTTATTGATCAATGCCAGTGCGGAACATTCTAATTTTGTCTTAAAAAGAATCAATAATTATATCCGTAGTACTATGACTGATGAAAAGATTTCAGCTGTTACATCCTTTGCATAGAATCCAAATTATCTAAAGGACCTGCATTTTGAGACCGCAATTAACAATTTTGCAGCTCTAAAAGATAGAAAAAAGCCAATGTGATTTTTGTTACATTACTATTTTTTGGAATGTTATTGATTACATAAAGATGTTCCAAAAATGTGTCTATATATGTATATGGAGAGGAGGAAGCAAATAGCATAGGGGGGCCTTTATAATTTTGGGCCTAGGGGCCCCATTTGTATTAAATCGTTGCTGGGAATTAGGTAGAGAAATTACAAAATGATTTCAAAATGTATATCTAAAGCCAGGCTGTTAGTAAAGATCTCAGAAATTTGGTAATTAATGTAATAAGAGAATATTTTCTAAGTAAACACGAAAGACAGAATACGTGTGTTGTAAAAATTTAAAATTACATGTGTTAACATCAATGCAATTTTACTTGGTCACATATTTTCAAGCTATTTAAAAATTAATTATATAAAGAAGTACTCTGTTGTGCCGATGACCAAGTGGTGATAGCACAGGATGACGAAGATCTCGGATTAATGTTAAGAAGGCTACAAGAATTATATACTAAAGCAAGCATAGAAATAAATTTTGAGAAGACAGAATATCTAGCGATTACAGAAGAAGAAGTTAAAGATTTAGAAATTGACGAAGACCTAAAAATCAAGGAAAAGAATAAATTTAAATATTTAGGATTTATTACCTCAAAAAAAGGAACAACGGAAGAGGAAATAAACAACAGAATGGGACAAGCCAGCACTTGTATTAAACAACTACATCGAATTCTATGGAACACACATATTACTAAAAATACAAAACAAAGGATTTATAACTTGATAGTGCGCAGTATAATGACCTATGGTGCTGAGAACTGGGTAATAAATAAAGAAAACAGAAAGTACTGGCGAAGATGCTGCCTGGTCACAAGGAGAGATAGAATCAGGAATGAAGAAGTAAAAAGAAGAATGGGAATCGAGAAAGATACTTACTGCTATATAGAAGAACAAAGGTTAATATGGTACAGACACGTTAGAAGGGCAGACGAAAATCGAAACTGTATTGTTATTAGTATTGTTTAGTTAAAAAAAAATAATTTTTACATTAAAATTAAGCCAAAATCTAAATATAATATTAATAAATTCATGACATACATTTAATCCCAGAGTAAAACCACATATAGACTTATAGTTAAAACAATTTTAAATAACCGTCCATGGTTTACAAGGCATTCAATAATAAATTGCTCACATTTGCTTCAACAACTGAATGTATCTGTTCAAATAAAAAAGTTGGCCTACAACCACTTTTAAAAGAGTAACACTATATTCATTGGTAAAATAACATTGCAGTAGTACCTACATGATCATTTACACTGCACACTGCAAAAAAGAACCAAATGTACTAAGTTAAGAAAATTTATACATTTTCCACCTTTTTATTTATTGTATAACATTTACAAAAACTTTATAGCATAACGTCGTTAATATGGTCATTTAATCTAACATTTTATACAATGTTTCTACTACATTGTTAAAGCCTTAGTTGAAAAATATTACAATTACCCAACAAAGAATTTTTGCTATATTACTTTAGTTAGAATTTGAAAACTCGATGTTCTAGTACCTATATCATATTAATTTTATATGAATTTTTTGTCTTGATAGTGAGTGAGGTACCGAAGATACCACAGAAACCACAGATACCACAGCGTATTAGAAAACGGAGAAATGCTGTTGACACGAGGGAAGAAACAGAAGGTGAACAAAAAAAAATTAAAAAGCAGAACTCTCATTGCATCCTTTTTTTTTCTTAAAACTTTTTACACTAAAAATGGCGAAAACAAGTGATATATATATATATATATATATATATATATACTACTTAAATAGCAGTAGTAATTTCTAGTAACAGTGTATGTAAACTGTGCCTTTATTTGCCATTTTTAGAATACTTAAGTAAGATGTATACCAAATTTTTTTCTACATTTAGCTATTTATTGCTTTATTATGTTGTAATACCAAAACTTTAACTTTGGCGTAAATACAAAAATTTGAAAATCGGTAAACGGAAAAAAAGCATAAATTTCTACTTGAACCTCTTGATCTTCTAGAAAAATATTTTAATAGTATGATTTCTATAAGGTATTTTGAAATCATGTTTGAGGTAATTTTTTTATATCTACTGAATGGTTAAAGGCATATTGGTAAAATATACTATATTATACCTAACGGTCAAAGAGCATTACTTGATTATTTATTAAAATAATTGAACAATGGCTAATAGTTAATCTGAGGCTACCGAGGTGTTTACCAGTATTATTTCTTCAAGTATTTGATTGATAAAAAAGGAATTATTTTAAGCCATTCATAATAAAAAAAAATACTGTTTTTTAGTTTTTATTATAATAACCATTTTTATGTTTATAGTTCAAATTTCTAGTCTAGTATTTTGACAGTTTTAAATTATGAGGCAATCAATTATTAAGCAATTTTGGCATTATTTCTTTAAAGTTATAATACATAATAGTTGGCACACACCTAAAATTTTAAACGAATTATTTACGAGCTTAGAATGGCAACACATCCATGTTTGACCTTAATCTAGCTTGTGCGGGTAGTTATTATTTATTTGGTGAACTGGAATTGAAGCTTATGTAATAATAAAATTAAATAAAACAGGGTTCATAAGCTTGGAATATGAATGGTCATGAGTTTCAAAAGTAGTTCACTAAACAACTTTATGAAACTGCAAACATATTTTTTTAATTGAAATGTAATATAGCAACCACAAATTAACGAAAATAGAACGTGTAAATTCATTAATACAACGAGAAAGTTCTATGAAGTTTGGACTATAAGGGATGGAAAACCAATGTTGAATAAAAAACTTGAAGAATTGCAGTACACAACAACAACTTTTTGTAAATTCTCATCTGAAAAATTAGTTCTCTTGTCAAATATGTTTCACGTATAACTTAATGGATTTGAGTACGCCCATGGTTTTTGTTTACTTATTGAATTTTTATGAAACTTTTTGCTCTTCTGCGACTAAAAGTTCAATCTTTATCCATGTTCAAAGACCAAACTCTTTATTTCTGAATAGCAAAACATTTCGTTAAAATTCAATGAGCAAACAAAAAGAATGGGCATACTCAAATCCATTAATTTACATGTGAAACATGTTGCACGATTTTGCAAGGTTCTACAACTACAATGGCAATATTAAAGACACATCATTTTCTTCAGTGTTACTTTTTTTGAGATAAGCCGGAGGTTTTGTACCACTCAAAAATAGTTTTGCAAAGTTTCATAAAATTGTTTCATGTATTAATTTTAAAACACCTGACTATGCCTGTTCAACACTATCAACTCTGTTAACAAATATCTCGAGATAATAAACCAGCTAGCCAGATGAATAATACGTATCTAAACAAGCTCCATAAGGTCAAACATGTAGTTGTGTTGCTAATTTTAGTTCGTAAATAATTTGTTTAATATTGTATATATGCGCCAACTATATATTTAAAGGAATAATGCCAAAATTTATTATTAATTGATTGCCCTATGGTTTAATACTGACTAAATATTAGACTAGAAATCCAGACACTGTTCATGTTACAGTATGTCAGTATTTTCTTTGGGAGTGTTTTATATATCCTTGTATACTATTTTTAATACAATTGTGTGTTTGCATATGAATACTATATTAGATTAGATTAAAATTGGAGAAACCATGTTTTGTAAAAGGCTTTAATAATAGTTGTTGATTTGTTTACAATATATATTTACCTATGTTTACAAATAAAGAAATAAAAGAAGTTACACTTTTCATTGTTACAGTAATAACTATTCAATAAACTTTTATTGGAATTCTTTCATGGGGAGATGTAGCAAAATGGAAAACCCTATTTTTTTTTTTACAAAAAATCAAGCAAGTAATTTTCGTAGTACCTACATTTTATTTGTAATTTGGCTTTGCTATGCTAGAGTACTGTTTTTTTGCAAGAAAATATATCTGATTTTAATAGAAACACAAACGATAATTGTAAAAACTATAACATTCATTGTAAAAATATAACAATTAATTTTTGATATCTTGACTTCGATCTAGTGTTTTGGTGTGTAGGCAACCCATTGTACTTTCTTGAAACTTTTTGGAATAGTATACACTATAATTTAATTTAGAATTGTTATCATACATTTAAGAAATTGCAATGAGAATGTACATTTTAAGTGAATTCATAATACGCCCAAAGGAAAAAGTTTTTTCAACAGCACCAAACAAAACAATGTACTACCCCAGGTGATTTTATGCAAAACTAGTCTTAATAGCTATGTCGCAAAATTGCATAGTTTAACAATATTGGTTGTTACAAATAAGTAACGTTAGTTAAATATCTAAACTATAAACCAAGACATTATAAGAAATATAGGTCCAATATTTTAACCGGGACACTATAGGAATCTCGGAAAATATAAGAGATGCAAAGTCGGTTAAAGTAGATGAAAGTTGCCTTATTACCGGAACAATGTAATGGCAGTTTTGTTTTTCGTAAAATACTTACATACTTACTACATACGAGCAAGAAACCGAAAAAAATAATTTCTTCAAGATAACATACCTCTGTTCATAGAGTAAGTAGAAAAAAATCGTAAAGGAAAAACTAGTACATCTATTTCAGTTGTATTTTGTTTTGATTTCAAAATGTAATACTCCCTGAACTGTACAACATTATAATTAGGTATTAAAGTTACACTTTTGCAAATACGGCAACGGCAAGTATTAGTATCTAGTATTGGCTACAAATTGTTGTTATTTTTGAAAGCTATAACTTCGCTGTGGTGCTTTCTATGAATTTGGATGGATGGTTATAATTATATAATTTACACTTTTGCAAATACGATAAGTTTCAGTATGGGAAAGTCCACTCGAAGTGCACACTGCAGCTTTTTTTAACATAATGTTACCAAATTATTGGTACATTTTTGATGTACCCCATATTCTGAAGCTCGTCGAAATCGGCCCATCGGTTTAGGATATACCTTTCCCAACAACAAACAGACATTTAAAAATACCTAAAAACATTTTTTTGAGTCCCTGGCTGTCCACACATATTTCCATCAATCAAGTTATTATTTTGACGTATTGGAATTTATTTAACGTAAAATATCTGTGTTCACAGTGAATATAGAAAAATATCGAAAACAAAAAAGTTGTAGATCTATTAAAGCTGTATTAAGAAAAAATATTGTCCCGACTGCGTTTTGTTTCGTTATTTAAAAAATGCATATTTACTTCCCCATACCGAAGGTATTGATTTCATGAAAATTTTCTAAATCTGGATTTTAACAAAAATACACGTTTTGGGGTTCAAGGAACCCAAAAAAGTAGTTTTTAAAAAATATCTGTCTGTAGGTGGGTGGGTGACGCCTCTACAGGCGAAGGTACTGGACCGATTTTGATGAAATTTTAAATCAAGAAGTACATCGAAAACTGTAGTTATAGTTAAGCTTTTCAAAAAAATCCAAAACTGAAAACGGAAGTTAGACATGTTTTTTGTAGCGTTTTTTCCAAAACAAAACTTTGAAAATTTGCCGCTACAGCGTTTTGAAAATCTCTCAAAAAGTAGTTGTCTGATCCGGATCAGCTACCACTTGTTTGAGAGCTCCTCCTAGGTACAATACGATGAAATAAAATTAATTTCGAAAATCCGAAAAATATCGCAATATCGCTTCAAAATTTTGAAAATTTTCAAAAAAAATTTTTTCAAAAACTGACCACACGATTTTTTTAAACTTTCTGAGCCAATAGAGCTTGCATTAAACTACAAATATGTTTTTACTTATCTCCCAAATATTCTACTCTGACGCCTTCCAGGATTTTTGAAAAATTTGAAATTGATTAATTATTTATTCAAAAACGCAAACGCCGATTGTTATAAACTTTTATCAGTTCGATAGAATATTTGAAGTACTTTATTAGGATGTGCAAGAATTTTTGATTATTTTGAAAATTAAGAAAAAAAACGATACATTTTTATATCAACAACGCGTTTTCCGACAGTTACGTGATTTTAACTATGCACGTTAAAAAACATATTTTTCAAACTTTGCATATTTTTGATAACTCTTTAAATAAACCATATATCGACTTTTAGTTCGAAATCTGAAGCTAATTTTGCTGTAGGGTGGACGGAGTTCTGTTCCTACTATGTTTATGCGGTATGCAACATCGTGGGGGTCCCCATATAACGCGCACTTACTCAAAAAGTAGTCAGTCGTCTTATCGACATCAACTATAACTTGTTAGGGAGCCCTTTGTGGCTGGTAGAGGATGAAACAAACTTAATTTCGTAAATCTGAAAACGATCGCGCTTCTTCAAAATTTTGAAAATTTTCAACAAAGTATCATTCAAAACCTGCCTAACTGTTTTTTTTAAAACTTTGTAGGCTGTTAGAACGGAAGATTGGCTACAATTTGATGTTTTCCTAAAGCTATAATTTCACTGTGGCGCTTTCTATGAATTTGGATGGATGGAATGGGGGTTGCCTACATAGCTTGAATTCTTTGATATCTAACAGTCGGTAAAAATGTACGTAATAATTATAAAAGTTACATTTTTGCAAATACGGTAAGTATTAATATCTAGTATGGAAAAGTCCACATTTCAGGTTTTTTTTTGTCAAAATTTCGTGCTTCAAAATGGCGGCCGCTACGATTTGAACATTTTGATTTTATTACTTTATTACTTAGACGATTGACAGATTAGTATCAAATTTGGCCTTGTAATAGCCCTATAGAAACATAATGTTACCATGCGCGAGAATTTTCGTAGGCTCAAAGCTAGGGATGAGTGACAATCGCTAATTTATCTGTGACACCTTCTATGAATTTTTGAAATTCAGAAATTCATGCCCGTTTATTTAATAAACGGGGGACGATAAAACATTTTTGTTTAACCTAAGTTGCTCCTGCGTGATACTGATAGTATCAAATAAGATTCAAAACGTAATTTTTAGGTGCAGCAATACTCAAGGGGATTAATTTTTTCCCTCCCATCTAATTTTCATCACTTTACGCGTAAAACGTTAATATACAAATACTTTTGAAAATATGATAAATGATAATTTTTAAAAAGTATAGGAAAGTTCAGGCAACGTGTTTTGCTCATTTTAGTGGGATATTTCCATTATAGTATTTTCCAAGGGTAAAATTTTACGGACTGTTGTTAATAAAATGTTTCCCATATAAATTTTTACTTTCCCATAGCTTCCGTATTGGAAGCATTGATTTCAAGAAAATTTTTAAAATTGAAATTTTAACGGAAATATACGTTTTGGGGATCAAAGAATCCAAAAAAATAGTTTACAAGCAGAAGATTCAATTCGTTTTTATTTTCGAATGTCCAAACTCGTAAGAAAGTCTATTAAACTATGTTTGATAGTTACTTAGAATAAAATAGGTGACTCATTTCGCGTGAATTTTACTATGCTTACGAAAAATTTCATTTTATATTTTATCATTTTCAAAAATATAAGCATAGGTACTCGGCTGCATTGTCATTTGTTAACGCAGATAGACTCGAAACAGCCATAAAATTACATTTATGAAAGCGGAAGCCGAATTTATATCTTCTTGTGCATTTTGGTCAAAAAATCGAATATTTGATTAAAGCAAACAATTTACTGCCACAAATATTGAAAAGGAGATTACACCCCCTACCAAATATTACTTTAACTAAAAATTAAGTTTAAAATCTTATTCTACAGTTACTGATGACCAATTTAGCTTACGTGCAGGTTTCTTATCTTCTTCCTTTTATTATACACAAAACCATCTATAATATTTTTTTAATTCAAAGGGAGCGTTACAGAATAATGATGGCATTCCTAAAAAAAAATTCTAGTTCGTCCCCTGTTCTGTTAACTAACAAAATTTAAAAAATATTGTATGGCCAGCTTTTGAAAAATCCAATTTTCCAATTATCAAAATTTTTAAACTTGAATTCTGACAATGTTTATTGCTTCGAAAAGAGTGAAAGTGTGAGTGAACTAAGATTACGACCGCTAGGGCTATTGCCATACCAAATTTTATGACGATATAGTAACCTATTTTTTAATAAATAACCATTAAAATCAAAATTTAAAAAAAGTAGTGGTAATCATTTTTCAGAAATAAAACATTTGATTTGGGTACATATTCTTTATTAAATTCTGCTCTAAAAAATGACTATTTTCCGAAGTCTGATTTCTTTAAAAACATAATTTTCCGAAATATATTTGCTATATTCATATTTATTTCATTAAATTCGAGAAATATGAGGAACGAAACCCACAGATATGTAGATTCTCAGATGAACTGTTTTTGGGTTCTTCTGCACCAAAACCAAAAAAGTTTATAAAATTAAAATTTCTTGGAAGTATTGGAAAGTAAAAATTAGCCTCGGAAGATTCAAGTTCATTTGCAGTTTAAAAAAGTAGACGTCAGCACGTTTAAGTTTGCATACGCAGACGTGAGCCTAAATACTTCTATTTTCAAGTCCATTTACAGGTAAAAAAACCTGTAACATAATCTCCCGCCTTATTTATAAGTGGTGAGGAATTTTAATCTAGGAGGGTCGAATGGTGTTTAAGGAGGGTAGAAAAGATCATTTACAAGTTAATGACGCCCTTCAAAGAAATATACAGTAGGAATGACTTACTTGCATTCTTGCCTGGTTTGGCATAAATTTAGAACACGCTTTAGAAATTCCCAGACCATCGACACCCACAAGGACGTGTTAAATTCAAGTTTTATAATTGTTGTTTTGTTCTAAGATACAAGTTCCCAGATTTGTTAATTCATCAATGCCCACTTGTTCGTAACGTGAGAGCAAATTGCAAGATGTTATTGAAATATTTTTCATTCCTATAGTTTTTTAACTTTTGTTATTTACAAGTAGGTAGATATTCCATATTCATATATACATGTATGCAAGTAATTAAAAAAACACACAGCGCTTTTAGTTTTTAAATTTTAAATCATTCACGAAAGTTCTCAAAGTCCCGAAGGGAATAATTCTGGTTTGGTTATTTTTGTTACACCATAAGGACTTGCGGTTTTGTGGTTTAACTTCATGTCTGCTTCTTTAATAACTCAATAACTACAAATTCCTTTACTTTTTCATAGCAATTCATAAAGGGAAATATATTTTCTGCTTTGGTAGAGATTGATCTTCGCCTTCGGCCCTTTAATGTGTACCTATTTATTTTTTTTAAATTCATTGTTACAATTTTAAGGTTACAACCCACGATTTTCATAAATTTGACTGTAAATGGCGGAAGCTATTATCGAATACTAATTCGTCAAAAGTGGATAACCTTGTAGGTAGTCGAGTTTTATTCATTTAAAATGTAGATCGCCGATCGTCTACGCTTGTTGGATAAATTTGTAATATAAAATTTTCATGTTTTCTATGCATGAAATCATAAGCATAAGAATTTGAAATATCTTCAGTTTGTAGAACATCCAGCTAAAATAACTCAGAAAGCGTAGCGTTTGAATAGTATTTGCTGCATTGCAATTAATTTTTTTTTCTTGTGTAAAGTTTCTAACAATAAATATGCAGAAGTAATATTTCTCCAATTTCAATTTCAGTTTATTAATGCAGTGAATACAATAAAATGTGATCTAAGGGAGAGTATGACAAAAAAAAAGACTTACAGCAAGGACCGCAGTATAGCTATACTTTTCAAAAAAAAAATTGTAGCCAATACTAGATACTAATACTTGCCGTTGCTATATTTGCAAAAGTGTAACTTTTAATAACAATAACGTTGTACAGTTCAGCGAGTATTAGATTTCTAAGAAAACAAGCAGCGGGAATTTGAATTTGCGATAGCCCGTTCAATTGGTTTCAGTACCGTAGCTCTACTCATATATGCAGCGACTACTGCACGAAAGCAAGGTAACCGCGGGTCTAGGACATTTCGCCGAATGCCCAAAACGCCGACTGCTTATTTTGTACGTCCAAAACGCCGAACAGGTCCAAAACGCCGACTGCTACTAGAGGACCATTTCGCCGAATACGCCCAAAACGCCGACTAACGTACATTGGACATTTCGCCGAACGTGCCCAAAACGCCGACACTTGTTAAACGACGCCACAGAGATCGATATATTAGCGTCGGAGCCGAATAACTGCCGAACCTTGCGTGTCCATTACGCCGATTATTTCGCAAAGGACACTTTGCCGACCCTGACCAAAACGCCGAAACAAGACTATGACCAAAACGCCGACCATGTCCAAAACGCCGAACGCTTGTAAGAGCCATTTTGCCGACCGCGGCCAAACCGCCGAAATCAGACTATGACCAAAACGCCGACCGTGTCCAAAATGCCGAACGGCTCGTAAGGGACACTTTGCCGACCGCGACCAAAACGCCGAAATCAGACTATGACCAAAACGCCGACCATGCCCAAAATGCCGAACACTCGTAAGGGACACTTTGCCGACCCTGACCAAAACGCCGACAGAACCATAAATGAACATAGCGGAGATAAGTATGTACTTGTAATAGTTCATTCATAGGTGGCAGTTAACGCCGATAAAGAAGATAGCTTAATAAGGTTTAATGTACTGATTTTATGTAAGTAATTTTCTTCAATAGGTTGCGCAACCGTCGATTGTTACAGTTTTTACAAATTTTGAATCTTGTTTTTACATTTGTGCGTGGCGTCCTGAGTTCAGATATTTTACTTTTAAACATACTTTGTAAATTGCTTATTAATTTTATTCGATTTTCTCGAAAAAGAAAGGTTGGTCGTATTTTTAGCAAGCGTAGCATTTTTGAGCTTTTTTCTCATACATTCAATTATATAATATACTTTCTAAAATAAGGAATGATAAAAAAGTTATGAACATTTGTCCAAGCAAAATTAAAGTTACTAGAAATAAGTAATGTTCAGAGATAGGTACTTATTATTTCAAACGTTTTTGACATCTTGTAATGTCTTAGTTTTGCTATACAGGGTGTTAATTAAGTACGTAGACAAACTTTACATCGTAATTCCTTGATTAATTTTAAGACAAAAAGTTTATATAAGCATGGGACCTAAACGGCTTCGTTTTCAAAATACGCGATGTTGAATTTTTTTTTTAATAATATTTTTTTAATCTGGAAACGCCTAAAGGTATTCTATTGAAACTTGGTGTAAGTTAGTAGTGAATAAAGTGACATTTAATTTATTTTTATCAGTGGCGTGCATCAGAGCCACCTCAGTTACATGATTTTAGAAAAATCTGGCACGCTACGTTTTGTTAGTATATATGACAAGTTTTTATCCATTAACATGACACAAAAGTTGTCTCTTTTCTGTTTTTGTTATTTGTTAAAAGGAACCGCTTTCGAGAAAAACAGAAAAATCTCTGAGATGCTCTTTAGTTGATTTATTATATAGCGGCAGCGTTTGTAAATAATTTGTAGATTACATAATTTTCCAGTTTTGTAGCTCTTGAAACCTTTCTTATGTAAATAAGTAATATTTACACTAATCAGTTTGTTATTTTTATGGAAATTATGTTATAATGATCAAAATTAAATTACAGAGTTACAGATTTTTCCTTTTCGTAAACGGCCCATTCTACCAAAAAAAAGAAACAACTTAGGTGTCGTTTCAATGGATAAAGCTAAAAAAACTTGTTACAACAGTGGCGTACTAGATTTTTCTACAATGACTTAGCTGAGGCGGCCCCGATGCGCGCCACTGGTTAAATAAATTAAATTTATTTTGACCAGAAAATGCCACTTTATGCAATACTAACTTACACCAAATTTTAATAGAATACCTGTAGGCATTTTCCAGATTTAAAAAAAAAATTTTTTTAAACTTACATCCTGTTTCTTGAAAACGAAGCCGATTAGGTTCTTTGCTTATATAAATTTTTGTCTTAGAATTAATCAGGAAATCACCCTGCAAAGTTTGTCTACGTACTTAATTAACACCGTGTATATTACTAATAGCTTTCAATTTCTTCACAGCTTTAGGAAAATAAATATGTATATTTAAGTGTTTCATCTGTTTACTGATTTGTATTGAATCCATGTACTTTGAATTTGAATATAGACAATTCTGCTGATGAACGACAGTAAATATAAGCTGCAAAAATCTGGAATCTGCCCATATCTCAATTTTGATTGAACAGCTAGCTCCGGCAAAAATTTGGTATAGGATTTTCGAATCTAGGGAAAAAACGCCGGAAAAAAATCCGAGGAAAAGCCGGCGGAAAAAATCCAAGGAAAAATACATACATAACATGAAACCGACGAAAAAAACCATAAGAAAAAAGCCGAGGAAAAAAATCGGAGTAATATCCTAATCTAAAAGAAAAATTGCAGTTGAAACGTTATGCGTTTCACTCTGCGAGAAGTTAAATTTACCGAAAACAGTTTTTTAAAAAGCGATTTTTTCAAATAGAACGATATCGGCTTGTTATCGTTATGTTTTTAAAAAGAGCATTTTTTTCGATTATTATGAAACCGATAATCGATATTTTCCTTGATTCGGTGAAGTATTTTCCATTAAAACCAAAGTTTGTTTACAAATTAAAAACATAACGAGTCCATATCGTTGAAAATCGAAAAAAAATCTTGTGAGTAACTTTACTCAACCAATGAAGCGCATCACATTTTTTTACGATTTTTATTTTTAGATTAATATTTTACTAAATACGATTTTAAATTAGCAGTTATCTGGATAATTCGTTAAGCTTTTACTATCTGGATAAAATATACGAAACCAATATCTGATAAAACGTCTATCCGGATTTATTAAAAAATCAGATTCGTTCGAAACATTCATTATGCGTATTTAACTGTTAAAATGTGACGTTCAAATAGTTAATTCAGATGAAAATCTCAGGGTGAATTGTATACACGAATTCCAGTAAAATAAATGATTAAGACCTAATTTTTAGTAATACACATTTATATTATTAAAATTTTAAACAACACCAATATATCCGTTAGATATCTGCTATTCGGATAAATTCAATATTTACATTTCGTACAGCATAGGTAGCTGCAATACATACCTACAAATTTGGTTTTATTGAAGAAAATATTATTTAATTCGTTTATTTAATAATGGGTGAACGTGAGAACGAAGCTGTCGGTAGCTTTGGGCCATTGTTAACATGCATAAACTAGGAGCGACGACTGTAATCTTTTAGGTTTCAGTCCTTTGCATCAATAAATGAAATGCAAATTTTGCAGAGTTATTATTACTGGAATTTAAAAATATGTTTTGACTTAGGCTGCTGGGTACCAGGCAGCTTAACGATTCACAAATCCGTAAAATCCAAATCTTTATTACCTCTGGCTTACAATTTGTTCACCCAAACCCGGTGCCTGGCGGTTTTATAAGTAAGTAGCTGGTAATGGCGCGATAACCGCTCAAATCCTTCGTCTGGCAGATTAAAAATCTACCCTGTCTACAATTCTACATATTAGAAGTAAAAGCTTTTTGAAAAAATTATTTTTCCCCGTAAAATTAGCAAAAGTTCCTAGTTGTAAGTATGCCGTCTTTGTAATAGGGTTGGAGGGGCAATAAATATCCGGCAGGTAGCAGTGGTTTCTAGCCCTCAGAATCAGAATGCCACTCTGTAGAAGTGGTTTTAAAATGCAAAGTTGTCTTAAAATATAAAAAATGATTGTTTAGCTATAATCCATAAAATGGACGTCCTGCATTCCTTTCATATTACCCAATATAAATAAATCAAATGGCCAAATATCTGCTCGAAAAATAAGTTACAAACTTTGAACCACTTTTATTATTTGTTGGTAACATTAAGTATTAACATTAATCTTTACTTTAATTAAATTTAAATAATAGTAAAATTGTACAACGTAATAACGATTGGTTTAATTAAATCTTATTGGTAAGAATTTTAGCTATTAAAGTATGCACTAATGACACATAAATGAATATGTTTGTAGTATTTTTTGAGAGGCTAAAGTTATAAGAATTATTCCTATTATATAAAATCAACACGATATAGCTGTCGTCGATTCTCAATACTGTTTAGAGATGTTATTATAAATTACAATAAAATTGAAATTGTAAAAGGTCATAGCTTCAACCGATATGCGAATATTGCAAAAATCAAATTTATAGAATCTGCATAGAAAAAAATCCGGGTCGATATAAATAATCCGAAATTTGAATCGAAACTTAAAGGGCGATTCTGAAATATCTTTCATAAATGGGAGGGTGAACTCATTTATCAAAAAGAAGGAAAAAAGTCTATACAAACTATGTCTCAAAACTCACCTTTTGCGAGATGCAACCCTTTAAAGAGAACGCAGCTGCGCCACCTTTAAATTAGTAAAAGGTAGAGGTCTAAAGAAAAAATTCTAGAAAAACATATATAAAAAAATCCAAGGAAAAAAAAATAGGAAAAAAACAAAGGAAAAAAATTCACAAGAAAAAGTAAAATTATAAAATATAGTTGTTTATTTCATTAATATTATTACTAGACTTGGGCAAATATGCTGTAAATGTAATAGTCGTCATAATTAGAATGACGAATTCTTTTAGGAAAAGCAACTAATGACTTTTAATACCTGCTTTTTAATTAATTACAAACATACAAAATAGAAAACTTGCATAAAGACTTTATATACGGCGGCGTACAAAATGTTATTTTGAAAAACACCGATCTAATTTAGAACAATCAATTTTTTTATTTATTTAAAATAGATAATTTTACTTTTAATTGATTGTTTTTATTCAAATGAATTGTCATGGTTTTTCTGAGTAAGATCACTACAAATTACAATTTAAGTACCTAATTTCTTTTCGCAAATAGGGTTAAATAACAAATATTTCATGGCAGTGCATTTTAAAGAAATTGAGAGCCGTGAAAGATAAAAATTTGAAATTTTGAGTATGTCATTGTTTGGTGGAACCTCTTTTTTGTGAGATTTTATTTTTTTTCACCCTTAACGTCGATATCTTATTGAATCTTTGTTCATAACTTTTTTATCATTCCTTATTTTAGAAAGTATGTTATATAATTGAATTTATGAGAAAAATGCTCAAAAATGCTACGCTTGCTAAAAATACGACCAACCTTTCTTTTTCGAGAAAATCAAATAAAATTAATAAGCAATTTACAAAGTATGTTTAAAAGTAAAATATCTGAAATCAGGACATCACGCACAAATGTAAAAACAAGATTCAAAATTTGTAAAAACTGTAACAATCGACGGTTGCGCAACCTATTGAAGAAAATTACTTACATAAAATCAGTACATTAAACCTTATTAAGCTATCTTCTTTATCGGCGTTTACTGCCACCTATGAATGAACTATTATAAGTACATACTTATCTCCGCTATGTTCATTTATGGTTCTGTCGGCGTTTTGGTCAGGGTCGGCAAAGTGTCCCTTACGAGTGTTCGGCATTTTGGGCATGGTCGGCGTTTTGGTCATAGTCTGATTTCGGCGTTTTGGTCGCGGTCGGCAAAGTGTCTCTTACGAGCCGTTCGGCATTTTGGACACGGTCGGCGTTTTGGTCATAGTCTTGTTTCGGCGTTTTGGTCAGGGTCGGCAAAGTGTCCTTTGCGAAATAATCGGCGTAATGGACACGCAAGGTTCGGCAGTTATTCGGCTCCGACGCTAATATATCGATCTCTGTGGCGTCGTTTAACAAGTGTCGGCGTTTTGGGCACGTTCGGCGAAATGTCCAATGTACGTTAGTCGGCGTTTTGGGCGTATTCGGCGAAATGGTCCTCTAGTAGTAGTCGGCGTTTTGGACCTGGTCGGCGTTTTGGACATCCAAAACATAGAGTCGGCGTTTTGGGCATTCGGCGAAATGTCCAGGCCCCGTAACCGCCCGCCGAAGCGCTTCGGCGAATTATAAGTTCCGTTTCGGATATCGGACAAAAATGGCTATAATAGCTTTATTTGGAAAGTTATCAATAATATGCAAAGAATGAAAAATAAATTTTTTAGCTCGAGCTAACTGATACGCGTAGTTAAAATCACGTAACTGTCGGAAAACGCGTTGTTGATATTAAAAAGTATCGTTTTCTTTCTCAATTTTTGTTATAGTTGAAAATTCTAGCGAATCTTAATGAAGTAGTTTAAATAGTCTATCGAACTGATAAAAGTTTATAACGATCGGCGTTTGCGTTTTTGAATAAATAATTAATCGACTTCAAACTTTTCAAAAATTCCTGGAAGGCGTCAGAGTAAAATTTGAGAAATAAGTAAAAACCAAATTTGTAGCTCAGAAAGTTAAAAAAAATCGTGTGGTCAGTTTTTGAAACATTTTTTTTGACAAATTTCAAAATTTTGCCGCACCGCCATTGCGATCGTTATCGGATTTTCAAAATTAATATTATTTCATCGTATACTACCTGGGAAGGCCTAGGCTCTCAAACACGTGGTAGCTAATCCCGATCAGACAACTACTTGTTGAGTAAATAAGCGTTAAAGTCGAGATTTTCAAAAAGCTGTAGCGGCCGTCATTTTGAAGCTAAAGAGTTCGGTAAAAAAGTTTTCGATTTGCCTTAAGTTCTTCTCTCACATTCCGCGATTCCAAATTTTCAAAATTTTGTTTTGGAAAAAAACGCTACAAAAGAGACATGATATTTTTTGAAAAGCTTAACTAGAACTACAATTTTCGATATACCTCTTGATTTAAAATTTCATCAAAATCGGTCCAGTACTTTCGCATGTAGAGGCGTCACCCACCCACCCACAGACAGACATTAAAAAAAAACACTTTTTTAGCCCCAAAACGTGTATTTCCGTTAAAATCCAGATTTAGAAAATACTGACCTATTATTATACCGAAAGTAAAAAATTAAAGAATAATGATTATTAAGTATAAATAAAATACTTTTTACTTCAACAAAATTTATTTATTTTAACCTTATAAGTATTTCGACATGTTTACAGGTCATTATCAAAGGTCATATTAAAAAGTAAACAGTTAGTGTTTTTATATAGCAACAATAGAACTCTGTGACTTGATCTTGGGGTAATCTCGTTCTGCAGATGACTTGATTTCTTATTCCAAAATGTCCAATAGAGGTAAACTTAAGAGATCAATTTGCTCATTCATTAACGGTGCAGTTTTTGAATGTTTGTGAATTTTAAAAGCTTCTAGTATACCTAATTTACGTTATTCATTACAAAAGTGTAAACATTTTATAGTGTTATTAGATGTCATTAAATGATTGTGTTCTAGTAAGTGTTTAGCGTAATTGGATTTATACGGGTGTTTGTATTTGTAACAAGGTACGTGTTCTTTACACGTAATATCAAAATTTTTAGTTGTCTGGCTTATATAATAATAATAGTAATAATAATAAAGACTTTATTTTCCACGATAATAAAATTATACGCATACAAAAAAAATTAAAAACAAGATACAAATAAACGGATAAACCCAAAGTAAGCGATAATTATTATGCTGTGAGAAATTAACGACAGTTCAAATTACCAGCTAAAAATTTAGCTGCATTTGATCTTCCACCGTGATTAAATTACAGATACATAAATTAGGCAAAATTTACTGTTGTAAATTCTAGATATTCGATACGTAAAACCACGGTTATATAGGGAAGTGAATCCCGGAAAAAGTCACGGAAAACAGACCCCGGAGAAAAGTCACCGGAAAAAAGACCCAGGAACAGTCACCCGGAAAAAAGTCACCGGAAATAAGTCACCCGGAAAAAAGTCTCCGGAAATAAAGTCACCCAGAAAAAAGTCACTAGGAAAAAAGACACACTTGTAGTTGGCGACAAAACTAGAGCCACTGCCACACTTTTTATAATTATTCATATTGACGAAGCCTTTTTCTTGTAGTTGGTATAGCAGCTTCATTTTGTAATATCTTTGTAGTAACCATGGCCAGTTCTTGCCTCATTTTAGTTATACAATTTGCGAAAATGTACTAACACATAAAAAACTATAATTTTAAAACAAGCTTCAAGAAAATATTTTTTTCTAATTGGTTTATGACTAGGCAAAAGTTCTATGAGATAGAAGGTTAATTGTTTCCAAGATGTAATGTCAGTCATTTGTTTCCGGGGGATTTTTTCTGGGTGACTTTTTTCCGGTGACTTTTCTTCCAGCGACTCTTTTCCGGGTGACAGTTTTTCCGGTCGACTTTTTCCGGCGACTTTAATCCGGGTGACTTTTTTCCGGGGTCTTTTTTCTGTGACTTTTTCCGGTGACTTTTTTCCGCTTAGCAGGGAAGCACGATGCAAAGGTGGAGTAATAAGGTTCTTCTCCCTCAAGTTTTTTCATGAGTATCCCCAGCAAATTGAATTTTATTATGCAAATAAGACGAAAATTTAAATCAAATAATTTTGTGTCTCTATAAACCGAATTACAATGCGAACATTTAATTTGTAAATACCTGATTTTAGCAATTAATGCAATTTTGCATTAAATAAAGTGTATAGAATGTTTTCAGTTCTTTTAAAACTTATTTATTTGTCTCGTTGTTGTTAACGTTGGAGGTATGTTTCGTACCGAAAATTAAGAGACCCGTATGTTTTTTGTTTTCCACAATTTCATTTTTTACTTTCGTATACCTATTCAGAATTGATTTCAAGAAAATTTTCGAAATATAAATTTTGAAGAAATACTTGTTTTGGACCTCTAGGAACCCAAGAAAGTGGTTTTAAAAAAATGTCTGTCTGTGGGTGGGTGCTTGGTTAGTATGTAGGTGTATAGTTTATTATAACTATCGAACGGATGGTCGTATTTCGACGAACATTGGAATATGGGGCTGCATCAAAAATTCACCGACAAAAAAGCTTTAAAAAAATCTGAAACCGGAAGCGGAAGTTAGACATGTTTTTTTGGTAGTACGTTTTTCCCAAACCAAATTTTATAAATTTGAAACACCTTTTTTCCGAACTTTCTGCCTTTAAAATGGCGGCCGCTGCGATTTTTAGCAAATTTTTACTATAGCGCCTTATTACTCAAAAACACGTTGACAGATCGTGTTCAAATATTTTATCGTAATATACCTTTAGAGAATATTACTGTGCACAAAAATTTTTAAACGTTAAAAGTTAGAGTGAAAAAAATTTGAAAAACTTTGGAAATTTTCCAAAAATATATTGCTCATAAACTGACCATACAATTTTCTTTAAATTTTGTAAGCTCATAGAGCCAAGGGCGAGCTACAATTTGGTTCGTGTTCCAGCTCTAAATTTCTCTCTGGCGCCTTCTATGAATTTTTGAAAATTTTGGTTTTGACGCATATTTACTCAAAAACGAGTTATCAGATCAGGATGAAATTTGATATCGGAAGTGCCCTAAGAGTACATAACGTTACAAGCTACTCGAATTTTTGAAACTACTAAGACTGAAATGAAAAAAATATCACAATTTTGACTTTTCCAAAAACATACTGTTCAAAAACTGGCCAAGCGATTTTTTTTAATTCTCTAGACTTATAGCTACACCACCTATATATAGGTGGTGCTGCTTATACATAGAGCTATAAATCAGCTACAATTTGATTCGTGTCCCAGAGCGCTAACATCTTTGTGACATCTTCTATGAAGAATTTTTGAGAATAAAAAATTCCTTCCTCCTTATACATAACATACCCTAAATATTTCTTGCAGTAAAACAACTCAGAATCAAAATATGTTTCCCCAAACAAGACAATGCTTTACGTCTTAGCAAATCTGCTTGCAAAAGTTAGTACTTAAAAGGATATAGTAATGAAATATGTAGGAAAGATTAGAGATTAATATTTTCAGGGATAGTTGAAGCAAACAATATCCGGAAACGAAGCACTCGGGGACTATATATTCGTGGATAGACTGTTTTAATTAGTTGAAAAATTTTCTTGGTTTCCGCTGTTTAGCGAAAATATTCTTTAGTTTAGAAAGTTAGTTTAAACATTTGAATAATTATATATTTCTTAGTTATAGAATCGGCTGTACATGTTCCGTTGATGAGTGAGTGTTATCAACCTTTTCAACTGCATTTCAATTGTAAATTATGTGTAAGTAATATTTAACAGTGTCTTATGTTATGAAGCTGGCGAGAATATTCCCAGGAAGGTTTTGTTTATATTCATTCAAGCACAATTTCCGCTGTGGTAAATGAAACCAATTAGTAGTTACGGCCTAATTGTAAAAACGTAAATTTATAATTGAAACAGTTTCACTGAAAGTTGATTGAACGCGCTCTTTAGGGTACATACTGGTAAAGTTAAGGTCGAGTGAGTGCATTTTACATTTAGAACAATTTGTTTCTAATGTAAATCACATTTTGTAAGAAAAGGTTGCGAATGAGGAAGTTGCAGAAAAATTTACATCAGACTGCATGCATAATGAAGAGCGTTAAGTATTCATCTTTTCCGTCTTATTTAATAAATTTTCAGTAAGAAACAGCAAGACTTCAGCTGAGACATTAAAGTTATTAATGGAAACTACATAACAATCACAATTCAAAAACAATAAAAGATAATGTTTATTTATTTTATAGCTGTGAATAGCACCGTTATTTGAAATGTCTACTATGTAATTCACGTCAAGCGATGTCACGCCCGCGAAAAGGTTACTTTAAATGTTTCTTGAAATGTTATAGAAATAATAATATTCAAAATTTAACCGTACTTTGTAAAACACTTAAGGTTTCATACTGAAACCTACATGCTTCTGAGATCATTTTTCCCTTCATAAAAAAAAGACATTGAAAGTCATTAACATCCAAAGGTTACGATTGAATTATTCATGATCATAAAGGCGTTTCTTTAAAACGCATATGCCATTAAAGCAATTTCCCATATGTGCACATCCATAACAATACCTTTCTAAAAGAACATTTCTTCAGAAGAGTTACTACAGCAACATTTGTCAGAAACATTTGTTTTACTGTACTATACGAAAGAAACTCAATGCATAACCAAATTTTAATATAATTATATAAATATTGATTAATTCTGATAAAAAATATCAATTGTCAGTAGATAAAAGAAACATTATAAATAGGGTATCGGTATAACAACATAGACAATATTAAAACTAAGACGAGGTTCGCTAAGTGCGTTTTTATAAAGTGCATTGTAGGAAAATGTACTATTGAAAGAGTATATTCTTAGGGAGATGATCCTTTTGGAAAATAGTATAGTAGGAAGTACTCTTTTGAGAAGTACGTTTATGGAAACTGATCTAATGGAAACATGTCATTTTGATTACGGTAAAATACCATAGCTAAACGTACCTATCGCTTCCTCCATGTGGGCTTTTCACCAATTTAACGGCAAACAAGAACTGGATGGCGCACACCAGAAGACAACACAAATTGAGAGATAAAGTTAACGCACACAAAGCTAAGGTCACTTCATACACCACCACATATTCTTCAGCAGTAATCACAGTCAATTGTTCGGCTCTCAAAAGCTCACGAATGTCGTTAGCTGTTACAGGTGAAATTTTGAGTAGAAAGATTAAAGATAGCAGCGCTAACAACAGACTCACTAGGCAGAGCAGTCCCAAACTCACTAACATCTCCTTAACACCTATCTGTTTGGATTTGGTAATGAATTTATTTACTGTACTTTGATTTCGCACCCTGGAAATGTTGAGGCCCCCATTTAAAGCTTTGTTCCCTGGGGTCAAAACAGAGTTTGTGACCACAGAGTGTTTGGAAGTGTCCAAGTTCGTTGTATGGGTTAGTTGAGATACATTTAAAGGGTACTGTTGGATCCTAGAAGTGTTGGCGGTGGGTGAGCGATACCTATGGGCACCTTGGTGCTCCATAACGATGGAGTTATCCTGTCGGGACGAGCGGTTGCCCACGCCACCGTTCGTTGTTAACATGTGCTTCAGCATGTCGTACTATTAAAGGCATTTGTCCACAGATAACTGTTATTTCTTGAATTAATTGTAGATCCGAGATCCTTTATTTATATTCCAGGCACATTTATATCGATGATTGGTGTCACTCACATAATTCTTCCACATAGTTTGCAATATGCACATGTTCTCGAGATTTGCTATTCAGAAGTTACTCTCGAAGAGGTTCATTTCTGTCAGTCATTTTGCATAAGTAAAATAACGGCGTGTACTGCAGAATTGGCAATGTTTTTCGTAGTGTTGCCATTTTTGTTGACTGCTGACAAAACAGTCTTTTGCTAAATGATGTATGAACAAATGCGAAGACTTGTCACGCTTCAAAAGGTATGCAAAGCTCCATTTTCAGTTGAAACGATCTGGAACATACGGTAAATTCTATCAATACAACCATTTCTACATCTACTTATCAATATATCATTAAGTTTTGCGTATGGCAAATAATAAGGGAATCGAGTGTATCCCGGATGTCAGTTTTAACAGCTAGCGCAATAACTGCACTGTAATTTCGAATAACTGCTAGAGTAATTTTAGGACGTAATTGCATAAGTATGAACTTTCTATATATTATCTTCAGATAAATTGAGGATGATAAAAAAAGTAGCATAATATTCTTCGTTTACCCAATCCAAAAGCCTCCTGGCTTTGGCACGTTCTATTTATGGATTGCAAATTTGTCGACTTTTGAAATTACCGGTGATTCGGTATTTGTTTTGAAATAAATACCGGATTACCGGTAAATTTCGTTTTTGTTTTTAATTACATCAAAAATTTAAATAAATAAATAAACAAACTTGTATTTCAAAACATTATAACATTAAAGTTGAGAAAAACGCAAAAATTAACTTTGAAGGCTTGAAAAGAGAATGAAATTAAAACACAAAACAGTTAATATATAGTATATATCAAATTTAAGTATAGAACAAAAATATGAAATTATAACACAATATAAAAAAAATTAAAATTTAATAAAGTTATTGAGTTAGGAATTAGGATGATGTATTTTTTGCCAATTCCTTTCTTAGTTTCGTAAAAATTGGGCGTAATAATTTACCGAATGAAATTACCGGTATTTTTTTAAAGGAAGTTTTAAGCCATTTACCGGTAAACCGGTATTGCAACCCGTAGTTCTATTTTCTATTTAACTGACCTTATTTAATATTGAAATAAAATTTGAATGAGTAATTTTAAATGACAATTATAAGCATTTGTGATATAGATTGTGGTGTAAATTAACAAATTACAAAGTTGCATTAGGTAACACAAACTTAGTTATAAATTTCGTGATAAAATCTGATGGTGGTGAAATATCGCAAAACTTCGAACAACAAATGTTGTACATAATAATTTTTGAGGTACAGGGTGGCCTGAATTCGTTGGTTTTGCAGGCTATCTCGGTTATTATTGCAGTTAGAAAAAATGAGCGAAACACTTCGCCTGGACTTTCCTATACTTATAAATTAACATTGTTTTATATTTTCCAACACTTTTGATGTACACCTGTCAAGACCCGGCTAGTAAAAGTAAACAGCGTTTATAAAAACTTCAAGCGTGAAGAGCGTAACTTAAATCTACCATTACCACGCTGGCTCTGCCTGCAACTGAGTACATGTAAAACGACCGAACTGAAATGAACCGCAGGCACGAGTAAGGAAGCGTGTTGATGTTTGAAAATGTATTAATAACTCGAGAAGTATTATTTTTAGCAAGAAATTACTCTTATTAATTTGTATTTAGAATTTCAAAACCTTTCTGATTTTAAAGCCAAAATGCCACGTTTCCATTAAAAAAAAGTTATTTTTTACCGTGGCCGCCATATTAAAATTGGAAACTCAAGTTTTTTTCTTAAATACAATCGAGAAGAATTTGCCCTACAACTTTGCTCTTGGGTTTGCGAGTCTATCTATTAAAATAAAAAAGTTAGCCTACACTGAACATTAAACGACCAGTACAAGAATACAACTGCTGTAGAAAGTATGTGAAATTCTTCTAAGGACAAAAAGATTATTAAGGGGCAAAAAATTCGATTTTTTGATTTTTTGTAAAAAGATGAGCTATATTGCTTTAACAAAAACATTTTATTGCCCCCCGTTAAATAAATAAAAGGGTACCAATTTTCAATTTTCAAAAATTCACAGAGGGCGTCACAGTGAAATTATAGCAATGCGCAAAAAAATAAATTGTAGAAGAATCTCAGCTCTATCAGCTTAAAAAGTTTAAACAAAAACGTGTGGGCAGTTTTTGAGAAATATTTTTTTGAAAATTTCAAAAATTTTGGAGTGGTGCCATTGAGATCGTTTTTCGATTTTCAAAATTAATGATATTTCATGGTATAGTACCCTTGAAGGGCTACCAAACATGATGTAGTTGATCCCAATCAGATAACTGGTTTTTGAGTAAATGGGCGTTAAAGTCGAAGTTTTCAAAAATTCGTAGCGGCGCCATGTTGAAGCTAGAGAGTTCGGTAAAAAAAACGTCTGATTTGTTCTAAGGCTTTCTTTAATCTCCACTATTAAAATTTCCAAAATTCGGTTTCTGAAAAAAATGCTACCAAAAAAACATGTCTAACTTCCGCTTCCGGTTTCGTTTTTTTTAAAAGCTTATTTTGTCGGTGAATATTTGATATACCCCCTCATTCCAAAGCACATCAAAATCGGTCCAGCCGTTCCGGAGATATGGAGCGTAACCCACCCACCCAACCTCCCACAGACAGACATTTTTTAAAAACCACTTTTTTAGGATCCTGGAAGCCCAAAACATGTATTTCCGTCAAAATCTCGATTTTGAAAATTTGCATGAAATCAATATACTTCCCTATACTGAAAGTATAGGAAAGTAAAAATGAGCGAAACACTTCGCCTGGACTTTCCTATACTTATAAATTAACATTGTTTTATATTTTCCAACACTTTTGATGTACACCTGTCAAGACCCGGTTAGTAAAAGTAAACAGCGTTTATAAAAACTTCAAGCGTGAAGAGCGTAACTTAAACCTACCATTGCCACGCTGGCTCTGCCTGCAACTGAGTACATGTAAAACGACCGAACTGAAATGAACCGGAGGCACGAGTAAGGAAGCGTGTTGATGTTTGAAAATGTATTAATAACTCGAGAAGTAGTATTTTTAGCACGAAATTACTCTGATTAATTTGTATTTAGAATTTCAAAACCTTTCTGATTTTAAAGCCAAAATGCCACGTTTCCATTAAAAAAAAAGTTATTTGTTACCGTGGCCGCCATATTAAAATTGGAAACTCAAGTTTTTTTCTTAAATACAATCGAGAAGAATTTGCCCTACAACTTTGCTCTTGGGTTTGCGAGTCTATCTATTAAAATAAAAAAGTTAGCCTACACTGAACATTAAACGACCAGTACAAGAATACAACTGCTGTAGAAAGTATGTGAAATTCTTCTAAGGACAAAAAGATTATTAAGGGGCAAAAAATTCGATTTTTTGATTTTTTGTAAAAAGATGAGCTATATTGCTTTAACAAAAACATTTTATTGCCCCCCGTTAAATAAATAAAAGGGTACCAATTTTCAATTTTCAAAAATTCACAGAGGGCGTCACAGTGAAATTATAGCAATGCGCAAAAAAATAAATTGTAGAAGAATCTCAGCTCTATCAGCTTAAAAAGTTTAAACAAAAACGTGTGGGCAGTTTTTGAGAAATATTTTTTTGAAAATTTCAAAAATTTTGGAGTGGTGCCATTGAGATCGTTTTTCGATTTTCAAAATTAATGATATTTCATGGTATAGTACCCTTGAAGGGCTACCAAACATGATGTAGTTGATCCCAATCAGATAACTGGTTTTTGAGTAAATGGGCGTTAAAGTCGAAGTTTTCAAAAATTCGTAGCGGCGCCATGTTGAAGCTAGAGAGTTCGGTAAAAAAAACGTCTGATTTGTTCTAAGGCTTTCTTTAATCTCCACTATTAAAATTTCCAAAATTCGGTTTCTGAAAAAAATGCTACCAAAAAAACATGTCTAACTTCCGCTTCCGGTTTCGTTTTTTTTTAAAAGCTTATTTTGTCGGTGAATATTTGATATACCCCCTCATTCCAAAGCACATCAAAATCGGTCCAGCCGTTCCGGAGATATGGAGCGTAACCCACCCACCCAACCTCCCACAGACAGACATTTTTTAAAAACCACTTTTTTAGGATCCTGGAAGCCCAAAACATGTATTTCCGTCAAAATCTCGATTTTGAAAATTTGCATGAAATCAATATACTTCCCTATACTGAAAGTATAGGAAAGTAAAAATGAGCGAAACACTTCGCCTGGACTTTCCTATACTTATAAATTAACATTGTTTTATATTTTCCAACACTTTTGATGTACACCTGTCAAGACCCGGTTAGTAAAAGTAAACAGCGTTTATAAAAACTTCAAGCGTGAAGAGCGTAACTTAAACCTACCATTGCCACGCTGGCTCTGCCTGCAACTGAGTACATGTAAAACGACCGAACTGAAATGAACCGGAGGCACGAGTAAGGAAGCGTGTTGATGTTTGAAAATGTATTAATAACTCGAGAAGTAGTATTTTTAGCACGAAATTACTCTGATTAATTTGTATTTAGAATTTCAAAACCTTTCTGATTTTAAAGCCAAAATGCCACGTTTCCATTAAAAAAAAAGTTATTTGTTACCGTGGCCGCCATATTAAAATTGGAAACTCAAGTTTTTTTCTTAAATACAATCGAGAAGAATTTGTCCTACAACTTTGCTCTTGAGTTTGCGAGTCTATCTATTAAAATAAAAAAGTTAGCCTACACTGAACATTAAACGACTAGTACAAGAATACAACTGCTGTAGAAAGTATGTGAAATTCTTCCAAGGACAAAAAGATTATTAAGGGGCAAAAAATTCGATTTTTTGATTTTCTGTAAAAAGATTCTCCTAGAGCAAACAAAACAAAAAACCAAATTTTTAATTTTTTATCGAAAAAATTTGGGGGGAGGGGGAACAGTAGCTCCCCTAAATATGAAATTATCGAAAAAATATTATGATATTCGGATTTTGCTATCAACGATGAGCTATATTGCTATAACAGAAATATTTTATGACCCCCCGTTAAACAAATAAAAGGGTACCAATTTTCAATTTTCAAAAATTCACAGAGGGCGTCACAGTGAAATTATAGCAATGAGCAAAAAACAAAATTGTAGCAAATGCTTATCTTTATCAGCTTAAAAAGTTTAAACAAAAACGTGTGGGCAGTTTTTGAGAAAAATTTTTTTGAAAAATTCCAAAATTTTGGAGTGATGTCATTACGATCGTTTTTATATTTTCAAAATTAATTATATTTCATGGTATAGTACCCTTGAAGGGCTACCAAACAAGATGTAGTTGATTCCAATCAGATAACTGGTTTTTGAGTAAATGGGCGTTAAAGTCGAAATATTCAAAAATTCGTAGCGGCCGCCATTTTGAAGCTAGAGAGTTCGGTAAAAAATCGCTTGGTTTGTCCTAAGGCCTTCTTTAATCTCCACTATTAAAATTTCCAAAGTTCCGTTTCTGAAAAAAATGCTACCAAAAAAACATGTCTAACTTCCGCTTCCGGTTTCGGTTTTTTTTTAAAAGCTTATTTTGTCGGTGAATTTTTGATATACTCCTTCATTCCAAAGCACATCAAAATCGGTCCAGCCGTTCCGGAGATATGGAGCGTAACCCACCCACCCACCCACAGACAGACATTTTTTAAAAACCACTTTTTTAGGATCCTGGAAGCCCAAAACATGTATTTCCGTCAAAATGCCGATTTTGAAAATTTGCATGAAATCAATACTTCCCTATACTGAAAGTATAGGAAAGTAAAAAGCTGATAAACATGGTATGGGTCAATTGTTTCTACCGATTCTAAAAAATGTTTTAAATTCATACATTTACCCTACATTTTTATGTTTTACTAATAAGTAGAATACTGATTTAAAACAGTTTCCAGAATCGGTAGAAACAACTGAAGTCTATAAATATATTATAAACAATTTAAAAAAATATTATCTAGTTTTAAATAAACAATACAAATCAACAAAAACTAAACTATAGATAAAAAAACTTTTAACAAAAAAACACAGCAGTTTTATAACAAACACATTGATATTAACTTCAAGGACTTCAGTTGTTTGTACAGATTCTAAAAAATGTTTTGAATCCGTAGCCTACTTATTAGCAAAACATAAAAATGAGCGAAACACTTCGCCTGGACTTTCCTATACTTATAAATTAACATTGTTTTATATTTTTCAACACTTTCGATATGCACCTGTCTAGACCCGGCTAGTAAAAGTAAGCAGCGTTTATAAAAACTTCAAGCGTGAAGAGCGTAACTTAAACGTACCATTACCACGCCGCGCTGGCTCCGCAACTGAGTACATGTAAAACAACCGAACTGAAATGAACCGGCGGCACGAGTAAGGAAGCGTGTTGATGTTTGAAAATGTATTAATAACTCGAGAAGTATTATTTTTAGCAAGAAAATACTCTTATTAATTTGTATTTAGAATTTCAAAACCTTTCTGATTTTAAAGCCAAAATGCCACGTTTCCATTTAAAAAAAAGTTATTTTTTACAGTGGCCGCCATATTAAAATTGGAAACTCAAGTTTTTTTCTTAAATACAATCGAGAAGAATTTGCCCTACAACTTTGCTTTTGGGTTTGCGAGTCTATCTATTAAAATAAAAAAGTTAGCCTACACTGAACATTAAACGACTAGTACAAGAATACAACTGCTGTAGAAAGTATGTGAAATTCTTCAAAGGACAAAAAGATTATTAAGGGGCAAAAAATTCGATTTTCTGATTTTTTGTAAAAAGATTCTCCTAGAGCAAACAAAAGAAGAAATCAATTTTTTAAGTTTGTTGCGAAAATTTTGGGGGGGAGGGGGAACAGTAGCCCCCCTAAATATTAAATTATCAAAAAAATATTATGATATTCGGATTTTGCTATTAATGGTGAGGTCTTTCACATTAACAGAAATATTTTATTGACCCCCGTTAAATTAATAAAAGGGAACCAATTTTCAATTTTCAAAAATTCATAGAGGGCGTCACAGTGAAATTATAACAATGAGTAAAAAACAAAATTGTAGCAGATGCCTATCTCTATCAGCTTAAAAAGTTTAAACAAAAACGTGTGGGCGGTTTTTGAGATTTTTTTTTTTGAAAATTTCAAAAATTTTGGAGTGGTGCCATTGAGATCGTTTTTCGATTTTCAAAATTAATGATATTTCATGGTATAGTACCCTTAAGGGGCTACCAAACAAGTTGTAGTTGATCCCAATCAAACAACTGGTTTTTGAGTAAATGGGCGTTAAAGTCGAAATTTTCAAAAATTCGTAGCGGCCGCCATGTTGAAGCTAGAGAGTTCGGTAAAAAATCGTTTGATTTGTCCTAAGGCCTTCTTTAATCTCCACTATTAAAATTTCCAAAATTCCGTTTCTGAAAAAAATGCTACCAAAAAAACATGTCTAACTTCCGCTTCCGGTTTCGGATTCTTTTTAAAAGCTTATTTTGTCGGTGAATTTCTAATATACCCCCTCATTCCAAAGCACATCAAAATCGGTCCAGCCGTTCCGGAGATATGGAGCGTAACGGACCCACCCACCCACCCACCCACCCACCCACCCACCCACCCACAGACAGACATTTTTTAAAAACCACTTTTTTAGGATCCTGGAAGCCCAAAACATGTATTTCCGTCAAAATCTCGATTTTGAAAATTTGCATGAAATCAATACTTCCCTATACTGAAAGTATAGGAAAGTAAAAACTAAGAAAAGTTGCAGTATATCGATTGCTTTTGGAAATAAGTATAACAAAGTATATATTTTCTAAACCGCAAAATAAATACCTTTTTAATGAAGTCACAGCCAACGATGGTTTCCGTTTAATAAAACTAAAGTTTGTGTTATAACTCAAAAACAAATGAATGATTTTACCATCTGTTTAAATATTTAAATTCTTTATAAAAATATCTGTAAAAAGTGTCTTTGCACTTTTCTTCTATCTTTTGAAATAACTGAAATATAACACTCATATTTTAAAAAATATCAATTTTGGCGCTCAACTTCAAAACAATAGAAAATAACTAAAAGCTATTACCTCTATCGATCTAAACTTAAAAGTTTAATTAGTTTCATTCTAACTGCAATAATAACCGAGATATCCTGCAAAACCAACGAATTAAAGCCACCCTGTACGGCTAAACAAATGTAGATACAAAAAAAAACTAGGAAGTATTCTTCCTGGATAATTTGGACTGGTTTCCGTGTATTTTTTCCATAGAATCGTTTTGAACTGGGTTTAAAGTATTAATGTTCGATACATTATTTCATGAAGCAAAAAGTCATCAACATCGGTCAGATTCGGGAAAGTTACAGAGTTATAACCGTTTAACGGAAACGATCAAGATATTTCACAAATCACCCTTTTCAGCATAAAAACGCAATGCCTGGCCAGCCCGATCTTCCGACTTAAATCCCCCCAATCGTTATTTTTCGGAACACACGTAAGCGATGATGTATTCAGTGAAAATAAAAAACGACCGAAACGCACTACTTTAGCGAATTTTTATCGCTACAGTTGAAATACGAGAATGTGATAAGCTTCTTGTACCACCGTGATCACATGTGTAGACAAATCGCAGTGGAACATTGCGAGTAGTTATTATAATTTTTTCCTTCACCGTTTTGTTAAATTTCTAATTTTTTCCAATAAAAATCGTTATTTGAGAAATGTTTTTAAACAATATCTTTTCTGAATCGGACCTATGTTACTCAGATTGTTTTTGCTTAAAATTGCTTAAATAATACACCCTTAAAATTTGGCAGATTCTTCCTGAAATGTGTAGAAGAAATTTAATTTCATTCTAAGTCGGCGTTTGTAAGCTATAGGCTTGGTCCGTTGAACCGAGAACTAGTAATGTGAAGGCTTGGGGTTTAGGGTTCAAATTCCCTCCAGGGCATGGGTGTTCGTGTTGTCTTCTGCATATTAGATGGGGGCCATATGATCTCAGCAGTAGTGATGCCTTTCGTATGTGTAGGGTTAAAAACTATTAAGTTTATCCCAATACTAAACAAAACTTTATTCTCCAATAACATTTTCATTGCTTAATTTTTGATTAAATAAAGTGTTTATTTAATAAAAAAAGCATCATGACATTCTTTCTATCAACTTCACACGCGATAAATACAGTGATATTGATGAAAAATTTTGAGAGATTTCGATACTAGATGGGACAACATACCTAAAATTTTAAATTTGGAATGTTAATGTTTACTCACAGAATTAATTTACTTTTGGATGAAAAATTCGATCATTCACTAAAAAACACATTTAATTGTAAAATAAAACTCAGTGGTATGTCCAATTAGACTTTGTTCAAATATTTACACTTTATTTTCAGGGGTTTAGGAGATTTCAATGGTCGATTATTATAAAACTGAGACTGAAGTAGAAACATAAAAATTGCCGAATAAATACCTTGGGTTGCGGTGTAAGTTGAAAATATTCTTTGTGACTATAAATTTTTTTTTGAACTTTCATAACTGATTGAATAGTAAATAACATTTGAAGTAAACAGCTTCTGTATGGTTAAAAAACTGTTGAAAAATAACTTGAAATTCCCGATTGTTTTGAAATTTAATAAATAAATTGTCTTTCAGTTTGCATCTTTTAATTACAAATAAATTTGTGCTAAAGAATGACATTTTTAATTAAAAAAGAAGGCCTACCTGTGCTCAATTTTTGTCTCCTGGAATGGATGGCGATACAAATTTGTCTTGATGTTCAAGGTTATAGATCTTGGACCATATTCGCCCACTAACAGCGACACTTTAATAGGATATTCTTAAAAGAAGAATGATCGAAATTAGGACACATCTATATACTCTACAAACATAATAACCTTTCAGTTGTGCGATCCCTTCTTAAAGAAATTAAAACTGTTGAAGGAAGTAACCGACCAACTGCCGTAACGGGCAACGAATTTTGTCGTCTTCCACCGTTGAGCACCTGTCGGGGCCGTTTTTTATTGATTTTTACGTTTCAGTAAATAAGTAGTAAATAGTTGGAAAAAAAGTAGTTTAGAGCAGAAAATCCTACGTCGACATAAACAATGTTGCGATTCAAATATGAAGTTGATATTAAGTTTCGATTATCAATTAAAATATCAATCCGATCATTATATATCATTAGCAACATTCATTCTTGCAATTTATTGAATACTGTTGAAATCAGAGCAAAATAATTACGTTGCGGTCAATGTCATACTTGATATGATTGGTTGATAGTTGATCAAGAACGAGTTTTTTTTACGAGAGGTCCCATTATTTATTTTTAATTTTTCCTACTGACATTACTATTACGAAACAATCAATAAAAATAGTTTTAGATATGCAATACTAATAAATTGATCAGGGACAATAACAACCATTCCAAGAGATGACACGATACGATATTTTAAGCAAACAGATTTAAATAACACATGGGTTCACATTTTATAATGGCAAAATGTTTAGAAGATGACATCACGCATCTACAAAAACTTTACAATAATTCACTCTTATGGTCTCACAAGAAATTACTTTGGTTGGAAAAAATCTAATGAACATACTTTTTCACGCGATCTAAAAGACGCAAAAAACTCGTTATAACTGATTCAATTAACTGAAGATCGTGTTAAGGAAAATATGTGACATTTCTAAAGTTCATTAGCAAATGTGTGTGGTTATGTATAAATTACGATTAATAACATAGTTTAGCAAATATAACAGCAAAATGCAAAAAATATTAATTGGATTTGTATTAGTTATTAACGTATAAAATAATAAACATTTCGTAATCGCTATGCATAAAAGTAAAGAGCCTGGAGCAAAATTCCACCGCGAACTTTTACTTTAACTATTTTTCAAAAAACGAGAAAGTTATGGTCCTGTAATTAAACAAATAATCGAAAAAAGCAATCAGGATCCCAAGAAAGGTAGAGTGTTTACCTGCACAAGCAGGTAAAGCCACATACGTGGCTCGAATGGTCAATAATAAAATACAAGCGAACACATACCTTGGCATCCCTGTCGCTCCAATTTGTCACCATTTACACCCCTACCACTAAGCCACTGACTTCGTATATTTTTTACACTGTTAGTTTTTAGCACATTTGGAAAAGGTGCGCGCACACACACAGTTTCAACACTGTGTAAATGAACTTACATTTTTGTAACGGCGAAAAACCGACTATAGCGCGCCAAATGGATATTTGATGAACCACTCTTCCGCTCGGGGTGGGCGTGGTTTAAAGTGGTTCTACCAATGCACTGGTAAAATGGTACCGCCAAATGCTTCAAATTCTTGAACGCCACGGTTTTGGAAACGCACCCTGTCATAAAAAATTCAAATCGATACGTACCAGTTACATCTTAACGAAGAATTAACGACTCCATCACAAAAACTTCAAATAATAATTTTGTCAGTTGAAAAAAGAAATCATTACAACATTAAAGTGACCAAACTTTGTAGTTTCTAAATTAAAAGTAGCATTAGCAGTTTAATTAAAAAGGATAAAATGAAAATTATCAAGTTTCAGCATTAAAAGGAAAAGTTATTTCCTGCTTTTTAAAAACGCGATTTAATAACAGTTTTCTAAACTTGCTTCAAAAAACCTTACAAAAATCGTACATAATCAGATTGTACAATGTGAAAATATTCTTTAAAATCTCTTTTGGAACATAAAAAATATGCTTATCGGTCTATTTGGATTACACTTTCAATAGTTAGAATGTTAGCAAAACAAACAGGAAAGACAATAAAATTATAATACAAAACATGACTAAGAAGAGTGTGTAATTAACTCTCTTTGCATAATTTAATTAAAATAAACGAAAACAAAAGTAGTTAATTGGAAAGATGGAAAAACTCCTGGAAAGTCGAAATTGTACATAAATATTTAAAGAGTCTGCAAAAAGGAGACGGTCTACAGTTGCTAAAAGAAAATCTTACAGCATTTCGCTCCTCCCCTCCACAGAAATAATAATAAACGGTAAACACCCTTGAAATTAACACCAAGGACGAACAAAATTTAAAAGTAATGTTTCTGTTGTTTTTATGCAACACATTATACAGATTCATACATTAAAATAATCAGGCGCCCTAGAAAGATAAACAATTTAGAGGTTGTTTCAAATAAAGTTTTTATTAAGCAATAGCAAATAAATTAGCAATTAACCTTTTCTTTTAGAAAACTACGAAAATGAAAATAAATTGTCACTGAGAGTTTGCTAGTAATTTGGAAAACTATACAAAATATAGTTTTTATTTTTGTTTTTATGATTCCTAAAACAACCGTGCGTTGAGATCTCCTTTAACAACTTTAAAATAGAACATCACACATAAAAGATTAAACTACGAACCGTTGGGTTAAAAATACCTTTTTTTCTGTATTTTTGCAAGAAGAAAAAGATTATTTACACAATAATTTGAACGTGGCAGGAAAAGCGATTCCGTACTCATTTTTGTATGAAATTTTATCATTTATTTTGATGTAAACTATGTATTCTAAAAATAGTGTAAAAACAAAAAACGATTCCGTACGGAGTTACAGTCTCTCAAAGATGGAACAGTATAATCACGTTTCTTATCAGTAACTTTGGCAGTAGTTACTAGTTACTATAAAAAATTATGTTTGAGCACTACCCATTTTAGTTTAATGTTTCTACATACTTTTGTTTAAATAGCTATTTTTTTAAATAATTTTAATCTTTATACTTTTACAGTATCTGTCTTAAAAATCATATTCTCCCAACAAAAATTATTATATATTATATATTACTAAATCCAACAGTTTTCGAGATTTTTAATTTTGTAAAAAATCGAGTTGCTATAAAGGTTTGAGGGTTTCCTCAAGATGTGCAAATAGTTTGCACAAACTTTGGGAGTAGAATCAAAGCAATTAAAAAATTCTTTGAACATGAACCTGGCAAGACTTCCTTACGGTGGTACTGCCTTCGAAAGAGGAAACAGTTCCAGCAAACCAGATTGTTTCCTCTTCCAGAGGCTGTAACTTCGCAAAGAAGCCTCTTTGAGCCTATATTTATAAGAACTTTTCTAGCTTTATCCATATTGTTTTAAAAATATTTCTAAAGTGCAACAATTTGTATGTCAACTAGGAAAGTTTATTTTAAGCTGTATTTACTATTTCTATACAGTCTCGCATAAAGAGTCGTTGCCATAGCCAGACCGAGGCCCGAGATTCTCTCGCAAGGCTACGTTGGCACCAATTAGAGTCACTGGTAAGACTTTAAGCTGTCTCTCGCAGTCTAAACTACTAGGCGCCGACCGACTTGGTCGGTAGCCGGTTTGGTAATAGCCACCGATACCTGAACAGTGTTGGGATTGAGAGCCCCCCGGGTCGACAATTTAATTATGGGTGTGGAAGTTTACACGAAACCTCACACCTAGGAATCAGATCCCCAATGTCACCAGACACGCTACTTCTTTCTTAACGACACCTTCAGCTGCCAATCGATGGCCTCCAACCACCCAGTATATTGCCTACGCAAATTTATAACCCGTAGGGTCTCCCCTACATAGTGACTAGGAAATGAGACAGGGGAGACTTATTGGTTTTGCTGGATTTTGAAATACTAAAAATGTAAAAGTGAAACTATTTTACTTTTTCCGTCTACCAAATTTTCGATTTTGGTATTTTGACGGAAGTATATGTTTTAGACTTTCAAGAACTAAATAAAGTGGTTTGTAAAAAATGTCTGTGTGCATGCGCGCGTATGTATTTGTGTGTGGGCGCACGCGTGTGTTAGTGTGACGCAAAACCGTTAAGAACTACTGAATTAATTTTAATGAAACTTGAACTAAATTGGCACAACAAAAATTCATAACACTACAAAGTTTGTTTTTCTAGAACTGGAAACTTAAATATGTTTCTTTGGTATCATTTTTTTTTCAAAGGCTAATTATATAATTTTAAGAGGAGAGTATATTAGAGGGGTGGTAAGATAAATCAAAACTTCTTTTCCAAACACCCTACCTTCAAAATGGCGGCTGGTACATGTTTTTGAAAAATTTGAATTATTACTCAAATACACATCAGGAAGAAATTTGGTATTACAATAGCCTTAGGGAAACAATGTTACTTTGTAAGAGAATTTTTGTGCAAATACTGCGAAGCGAAAATATTTTCAAAATCTATAAAACTAGGGATGAGCTACAAATTGGATATTTGGTTTGTGTCCGTTGTCCCCCAATTTCTATGCGATACCTTCCATAAATGCTTGAAATGTCGAAAAACCATGTATCTTGATTTAATAAATAAGGAACCATAAAATATTTCTGTTCAAGCTAAATTGCTCATGAAAGATAGTACGAGAAGGTTCGCAGCTTAATTTTTTGGTGCTGTAATATTTAGCGAGATTAATATACCCTCTCACTCTCAATTTTTGGCTGATTTTCTTTAACATCGAGAAATCTTTCTCAAAAAAACATAAATACGATTTTTTTCAAAAAAAATCTTGTTGGGTGTTTTAGTCAGATATATTGACCCAGCCGACTAATTTACCACGCATTTCCTTGTTTTCTAGTGCGCTCTGCGACTGAGCTTGCTTTGCAGTGCCAACCTTAACCGTCGTTGTGTGGTACAATGTTATCCAAATATACTTTTACAAATATGGTAAGTAATATCTAAAGTATGGGAAGGTCCAGGTAAAGTACGTCGTCCATTTTTACTTTTCTATAATATAAGCTTAGGAAAGTATTGATTTCATAAAAATTTTGAAATTCGAGATTTTGACGGAAATACATGATTTGGACGTCCAGGAACCCAAAAACATGTCTACTGTGTGTGGGTATGTGTGTTGCCTCATAACTTTGTCTAAAAAATATTACCCAAAAACTTTTGTTAGCTCATAGAGTTAAGGATGAGCTATAATTTGGTTCGTTTTGTAGCCCGCTAATTTCTCTGAGACGACTTTTGTGAATTTTTGAAAATCGAAAATTTATGCCCTTTTGTTTAATAAATGGGGAATGATAAAACATTTTTAAGCTAAACTGGTCATGTATAATAGTAGAATAAGGTTCACAACTTAATTTGTAGATGCAGCAGTAATTAGAGGGGTTAATTTTTCCTCTCCTACCCCATTTTTGGCGGACGAATCTTCGTTTTTAGTTTTCTGTAATCCCAATAAATAATTAATCATAGAATCAAAGTATTTTTTCTCACAAGAAAACCTACAGCCTACTATCAGTTTACTTTTCATGTCTCTCTGAAGCCTGTGAGAGATCCATTCATAGAAGGAACCGAAACATACAAGTCTCACAGCATGACTGAATTACACGCTACCTGATAAAACGAGTCTGCCTTTTACATTACCACTTTCTATGTTTATAGCCAGCAATAAACGAATGAATTAATGAAAGATTCCCAAAAAGTTCATACTATTTTTATAGGCAAGCTTAATATTATGTAGTATTCTTGTATATGACTATTATGCAGCTATGCTCTCGGTACAGTGGTAAGAATGGTGTGATATTATTGTATTAAATGTTAGGGAGCGTAAAACGTTAATAATAAAATACTTTTGAATATGTGATAAATAATAATAATTATCTAAAACATAGGAGAGTCCAGGCAAAGTGCTTTGCTCATCTTTAATCTTATCTGTACAACAGTTGCAGATGAAAATTTTGAATAAAATGAGGAAATCTTAAGAAAATGAAATATGCTAAGCCTAAACAAAAACAGTTCTAAAGAACGGTTCTGTGGTAGTCGAGCGTTAATAGTTGCATAATGTTTTTAGCGAGTGCATCTGGTAGCATTTGTTTTTTTGGCATTATTTCATGTAATACTAATACAAAGTGAAGCACTAACAAAAACAGTAAGAATCATAAAGTTATTAATAACGACAAAACCAGCCTCAATGGTTTATATGTGTGGTCCCAATCCTGAGACTAGTAGCATCAAGATTGGATATGAAACGGTGCTCTATCCTCTGGCGTTGATAATATTCCTTAGCAGCTTAAATTGCAGGCTGAATGAATACAAAAATAAAATGAATGGTAAAATTTTAAACTGGTACCAAATATCTTTAAATATTATTTTTTACTGCATAGTTGTAGTAGTAAAACAACATGACTTGTAATAAAAAACGAGTAAAAGAGCTGTTTTTAAATTATCTATAAATGTTGCATCTTGGTTTCCGAGTTGGAACCATTATCGGTGCTATGGCAGTAGCAGCACCGGTGATGCAGCTCTAACCTTAAATCTATACCTGTTTTGTTCCTAGTGTAAACAAAAACGATATTCAAACATTAATGTACCACTATCACAGAAATACGTCTTTCTCATCGGTATATTTTGTTTAACTTTATCATTATTAGAGCTGGGACTTTTTGAAAATTCAAAATTGATTTTCGATCCTAATAATTGATTATAAAAATCAATTCCAAATACTTGATTATAAAAAACGTAAAAAAAGTAGGTAGATTCATTATAACCACTGAGTTTTTAGTTTTAGTTTTTCTTTAAATCAATTTTATTGTTTGCTTAGCACCTATGGAAAAAGGAATGACTGTGAGAATATGTAATACGGCATTCACATTGTTTATCACGGTTTACTGGGCAATTATTTATTGAAATGAAGTGTTAACTCAAAGAACAACTGTTGTAATTTACTTTCATGGCGCAAAGATTTACTATAATACTACCTACTTTAATTTTGGAACTCTCATTTTTTATCCAATCAGTGGAAACTCCAAAGTAAGAACCAATACCATAGCAATATTTAATTGTGTAAACCATGTTAACAGTTTCTTAGTGGAAGCTTTAAATTTACTATTTTATTTTGTGGGAGGAGTTAATGTATACTTGTGATATTAATATAATACTTCCAAACATGCTGTTACTACAATGCAAATCTGTAGAGTAATTTGGTAAAAATAAAAAGTGGCATTCACGAATATCAAACTAAAACAAACTCAAACATGAATCGATTATATAATAATAGATATCGATTGTCAATTTTTGTCCTAGCCCTAATCATTATATGCTCATAATGAAATTGTTGGAACATTTTAATAAAACCGTTTGGTCATTAAAAAATTAAACGATTTTATTCGGACAGTAGCAACATAAATAAATTAGAAATCCGTGGTTAAATCTTCCAATTTCTAAACCCATTTGTTTCAGCACAGGATGTATACCAGATTGCGATTATAAAATTCTCTGATCTTCCAGATACCGTTTCAATGTTGTTTAAATTCAAGTATAGAGAAGCTTGGACAGAGCTATCAGGCAACTGGGTCTGGTGAGCTGACGATGTATGTGGCCGGAAGACTAACTTAATATATAAATATTAAAGAAACTGCGTTGTTTATTTGAAATACTATTTAATTTTCAATTTTATTTTTACTGAATAATCGTTTATTTTTTTAAAGAAGCTTACTGGTTATCATTTGTGACCATACATTGCAGTTACGCTATAGAAGTATACAGGGAAATTCAAATTCTAGGGCAAACAAAAGACTCTCACTTATTATATTAAATAAAGGGGAGGTTTAAATTTAGCACTTTTGTAAAATTGTGTTTAATAATATGCCACAAAGAAACTGTGCTTAACTACATTCATTTGCTAGTTATACAAATAAAAAATTCAAATATTGATTTGATTTCCGTTTTCTTTTATGACTCCATTATTTTATATGATGTAGAAAAGTATAAGCAAATTTTTCTTAATTTTTTATTTTCTAATATAGTTGACTTTCAAAAAGACGTTTTGTCACTTGTAGACCATCATCAACTTTTGCATTTAATACGAGTGCCATATTAATTTTCATATGGCTAGATAAAAAGCTGTTTTTCTAACTTAAAAATTGTATAATGTACGACTACATTATTGTTAAAGTTTGCCCCAACGATGAAATTTTGGCATTGCACAAACATCCGCATCCCGCTCTAAACGTAAAAAGTAGGGAGACGGGTTAGTACGCATAGTGAATGTAACAAAGAACACGCCACATTTGCACTTCTCGCAGCTTTTTTTTACATTTCACCTTTTGAAACCCACATATTAAATGAAAACCAAAGTTTATTAAAGAAAGTATACAATTTAAGAGACAAAACCTACAACTCTTTAGAAAAAACATTATAAGAAAGTAGACCAACAAAGAAATACCAAAATTTAATTAGTAGCGTTCAATCACTGTTGAAATGAAAAAATCATTTTTTGTAGTTACAACAAACATGACTGAATACACATGCAACGGCAAATGGGAGCGTTTCCCATTGCTAATGCATTATAAAGCGTTGCATAACAATCTGTCTCCCATGTATTTGGCAGTCAACTATTTGTGGAATTTTCCAGCTCCCGTAGACAAAAGGCTAATGTGGTGTTATCCTCAAACAATGTTTTTACACAATCAAAATACCCGATGATTATTTATTTTAGTGAACTAAGCAACATTAGATATGTTACTATTTGTTGCTGCCAACGTATTAGACTAACAAGCAATGTGATATGAGACAAAAATCTATTATGCTAATTACAAAAGGTATTTTCATATTCGCTTGAATAGAAAAAAAAACTAGAATAGATAATAGCAAAGTTTAATTTTTGCAATTTAATTATGCAATTGTTTACCAGACTAAATTATAATTGTTTCTTTCCAAAGGTATCTTGAATGTGCAAAAACATTTCCCTTTTAAGGATAGCGTCTTAATAAGAATAATGTGGTCATCGTTTAGTTCTTTTTCCATGAGAAATAAAATAGTTGATAATGGTTCAAACGGGGCTAAGCATTGTTTTTTTAATCTAATTGCATCAGCTTTCAGATAGAATAAAAGGTGACCTACCAATACTTTTTCGGCCTAATTCGTAAAGGAATGCAGTTATGATTTTTTGTGGCATATTACTTAGCACAAAATTTAAATCTAATCTCTATCCCTTATAATAATAAAAAGCTCGCAGTGATTGCCCTCAAATTTGAATCGCCCTGTATACCCATTTTTACTTTTCAAATTTGTTGATATCCATTGTTTATTCTTGATTTACTCAATAGAAGAGAATTGTTAATAAAAAAAATTCTTAAATTATACTTTTAATGTTCGTGTTGGTATTCAAACAATAGGTTCACATTATATGTGGCCAATCACTCTGCCAGTTCAATCCTGTAAACAGACTTCCAACAGCTTTTATTAACTTAAAGTGAAAACACAAAGAGGGGTAGGCAGGCACATGCTTGGTGAATGTTGACAGTAACCCATTAGGATGGCCCTATAAATTTACAATTTAAATGTGTTTAGAATATAAATAAAAAGCTGAAATTAAATCGTTTTTCTAAGATTTGCTTTTGATTAACAAAAATTGTTTTTTCTTGACTTACTCAATAGAAAAAATTGTTAATAAAAAAAATCTCTTTATCATACTTTTAATTTTCGTGTTGATATTCAAAGAATAGGTTCACGTTATAAGGAACCCGTGAAACTACTAGCCCGGCCAACTTTTAGACCCAGTCCAACCCTGTGTACAAACTTTGAAAAATTTGTATTAACTTGAAATGAAAGACGAAAACACAAAGAGTGTGAGGTAAGCAGGCACATGCTCTGTGAATGAGGACAGTAACCGATTCGGATGGCACCATTAATTTGTAGGAAATTAAAAAAAAATATTTATATCGTTTTCCCAAGATTTGCTTCCGATTAATGAAAATTACAATACATTATTGCATTTTCCAGAATTTCCTGATTATTAATCGATTTGTTAATTATTTGCAATTGCATTATGTTATTGTAAATGATATGTTAAACTCATTGAATTCGTTTAAACATAAAAGGAGTAAACAAAGCTATCAATTAATAAAAACATAACAGTTTTCAATACATATACATATATTGGTTTTATTATATTTTTTTTTCAACTTGTTAAAATTCCAAATCAGATAAATAATACTACCAGAAATGTAACCCCCTCATAACCAGGATATTCATACATTATGCCATATTTTGTTTAGACAATTTGTCTTTAATATTCTAAGATCTCATTAATGAATATTTACTATGCTTTCTGATATTTACTGCTTGCCTACATTTGCAACATGTCCATATGTGGATTTTACAAACATATGTAATACACAATCGTTATTGAGGAATTCTTTTACAATTGATTAAGAAAACCATGAATGTGTAAAATATAAAAATAACATCCTTAAAAATAAATTAATGCTTTTTCTACAAGATTATGTAGATTCTACATATTCTATGCAAAGATATAGTGTGTAAACTTATGGAACTATTACACTGCTAAAAAAAATACTTTTGACTTTGAAGCTAATATTAATAGCAATAGTCATTTCATTTAAAAACGAGCTGGTCATGCAGGGGTTAGCCAATTTTTATCGAAAATAAACAAACTAAATCAAAAAAACCAGAGTCCCGTATCACAAGCCCAATAGTTTTAACTTATAAATATATATCAAGTTTCACACTTAGGTGATACACATAAAAGAGAAAATTACATTTTTAAAATAGAAAATTACATTTTTAAAATACACTAGTGTAATATGTGTAGGCTGTAAAATAGATAATTTAATATTCACCACATACTATGAATTACTTTTCAGTTCTTTTTCTGCAAGAACTTTCTAGAACAGTGTACCAGTGCCCATTATTAAAAAAAAACAAATTTAAATTATATCAGATAAAATGAAGTGAACGACCTTTACTGGAAAAACAATCACCACGTAATTGCGTTTTATTTATACTATATGATGTTCTAGGAAAAAAAGCACTGAATAATAATTGTACTGCACAATAAATTTTCAATAATATACAATATTAAATGAGCAATAATGGAACAAAAAATAGCTGTATGAATTAATGGAAATAAAATTTATCAGGAATATAAAGTAGCTGTGGGGCAGAAATGAAATTTGACATTGGTTAACTAGATAACTGCCCTAGTGCCAGTAGCCTTTCTACGGCTGCATTGATATCTCCAAAAGTTGCTATAAGAGCCTGCAGATTTGCTTCTCGATTTAAAAAACCCATGGCCGTTAATTGCTCCAACTGATCACGGTAGCGCTGTTCAGGCGGTAAGGATGTGTCTTGTTGTACAGCAAGTCCAGCAACCATACGAGCCATAAACTATAAGAAAAAATAACAGCTTAGTACAAAAATAAAACCTTGTTTAATTGTGCGAGGAGTAATAAAAGGTAGTGGTAAGATTTTGTAAAGATTTGGTTTCTAATAGTAGGGACCCATCGACGACCCGTGTCAGTGTGCTGTGGTTTCTGGACTGATCAAGTACGGTTCCCCGTTGTTCCTTTTTTAATTCTTAAGTGTACGGAATCTATTATTATTTTTCAACAATAACAGAACTTTTTGTTGAGTTATTAATTAACAAAGTAAAAAAATGTCAGCTGCTTTGAGATAAACAATGGATACTGATATTATTGCTTGTTCACCAAGCACGATCTAGCTAGCACAGGACTCTCTCGGACCACGCCACCCACATGCCCAACTTCCCTGCTCTGTCCGCATGGTCGTTAGAGCAGGACGCCATGCAAACATTTTTAATGTGAAATCAAACTCGTGAGCCCTTAAAAGGCTGCTTGGAATTCTAAAACACTGGCTTATTTACAAAAAAACCACACATCAATTTATCGATGACGCATACACATTAATTTACATTTTCTTCTTTTATTTACATCATTAAAGCAAAGTGAGCAAAGAACTGGCTTCTTATCAGAGATCGAACCGGGAAACTATAGCAAAAGTGCGTCTGCATATTTTACTGTATTTAGAAACCGAAACAAGTCCTACTACTGGATAGCTGGAATGTACATAGGAATAATCTGTGGGTGTGCCTTACTGTATGTAAAAAGTCTCTTGAGACAAAAACATCGTTTTTTTCTAAACACCTATTTTGTTGGCGACTGTTTGGTATACATGCAATATAAAATGTATCAAAATCGAACCATCCACTCCGGAGAATGATGAAACTGGCAAATGAGCAAACACAATTTGAGAAAATTACTGGAGCACTTTGCCTGTCCTATATACATATACTCTAGAAATTGTTACTTTTCATATTATTATAATCAAAAGTATTTTTTTATTGACATTTTACTAGTCAACATCGACACTGAATTTTGAAACATTTTTCACTTTACAGTTTTAGTAGTTCCCATAATTCTGGTAGTAACATTATGTACTCCTGGGGCATTTACAATATTTAATTTTTTCCGATTTGATCTCATTTTTAAATATAACCACAATTTTGAAAAATTCATAGAAAGGCGCCACAAAGAAGTTTAGAAGGCTGGACACAAACAAAAATGTAGCTAATCTATACCATCATTAGAAATAATTAAAAAAAAACATTTTTGGGGAAATTTTACTGCAATTTTCAAAATTTTGAAAGTATTATTTACTTCCAGTTTTTATCTTTTCGACAATTTGTCGTGTCTCTCCAGGGTCATTACGATAGCAAATTTCAGCCTGATATCACCAATTTTTGAGTAATAGGCTCGAGTAATTTCGCTACCGAAAAAATTTCAAACGACATACTGCCCAGACGCCCAATTTTTGTGTGTTCTGGTGTTCGCTTACATTTCACCATTTAAAACCCACATATTCATTTAAAAATAAAATTTATTAACCTTGCTGCGTTGTTTGCTTTAGCTACACACAAGCTGCTTGGGTCAATAATGATTCAGGGACACAAAGAGTATGATTATTAATTAAATTCAATATATTTGTAAACAAAAGGATGAAATGTTGAGGCAAACATTTATTTAATGAAATTAACAATTTCAAAAATTAAATGCCATTCCTAGGTTTTCTAAGAAGAATCTTCCTTGCCGAAGGTTTTTTGCTTTCTCCGTTTTAATTATATGTGTAAACAAAACATAAGCATTGAAAGCCCATATATCAATAATATTGTCAAATATATGATTTGCCAACGGTTGGTTTTTTTTTGTTGTGTAGCACGCAATTGAATTGTCTATTGTATCAATTAATTGTTTTGTTTTATTATAGTATAAAATAATTACCGGTTTTTTAGCTTCTGTTTTAGATATTGCTTTATCAGAATGCAATGTACTTTGTAAAACGACACATTTGTTTGATTTTTCTAGAATGTATGACACCAAGGTTGTATCAGAGGTAAACACAAATTTAGGTGTCAATTTTGGCACATTTTTAGTTCGCAACAATTCTGGTGGAATGGAAGGTTTATTCCTTTTTACGATACCAATCATTGTATGACATATTTCGTTTTAGCAGCATTTGTCCAAGTTGGAGAGATGTAAAAAAATGGTCACAGGTGAGATTATGACCTTTCAAACCGCGAAAAAACCGGAGCTGCTTCAGGAGGGTTTTCAAGATAAGGTAGTATATTTCATACATGTGCCGTATTGTTATCGCATAAAACCCAAAATTTTAACCCATATCTAGCGGGTTTTATTGGCATGTAATGCCTGAATGGGCATCTGCCTCTGAATGCAACTAATTGTTTGGCAATTGTTAAATTTTCATAGGGATTGAACAACGCTGGCAATGTTTCTACCCACTTATCCCAAAGTTCTCTAATTGGTGCAAATTTATCACGAGCTCTTCTTTCATTTTTGGTTTGTTTGTTATCAAATCTTATAAGCCTCGAAATTTTTTTGAAACATTCTAAAGACATTGTCGCTCGAAATATACTTCTTCCTTTTTCTGCATCACATAAACTTTCTGTAGACTCATTAGGTTTGAAAACACCCGCCAAAATCAGCAAACCAAAGTATGAGTGTAAATCTTCTACATCTAAATCTTTCCAGTTTCTTGATACTCGATGACCTTCCAAATTTGTATTTACCAGAATAATATTTTCAATTGATAGCGGAAAAAATGAAGAAAACGCAGATAATTCGTCTTCCACTTTCTGTTGTCTTTGGACCAAATATCTGGGACATCATATCTGTTTCTTCAGGTTCATCTACTTCGGAATCAACTTTGTCGGCAACAGAAAGATGGTCTTCAAATTTAGAACACTCCCCCTTATCAGATGGCTCCCTCCCATCCGATGATTCTTGCCCATCATGAGGTTCATTATATTGATTGCTTCTTCTAGTTGTCTTTGGGTCAGACGAGCTGAACGACCGACTCTCTGGAAGGCCATAACAAAAACAATATTTTTACACTGAAGAACAACGCAAGCACAGCACGGACGCGACGTGACAGACCGAGCCAAAGCAATCGATTTCCACATAAAGTGCGGGTAGAGATTGCATGCAAGTCTCAACCTGCAATATACAAGAATCAACCTGCGACGTGCAAGTTTTGCTTTTGTACGCGCAAGTCCTAAGTTACTGGTGGTATTTGCCTATTTGGACAAAAGTGACCCAAACACCTTATGTGCAAATTTTTATTCTAAAGAGATAGGTAATAAAATAATCAAAACAAAAAAAAACATGGTTGTTGTTGCTACAAACAAAATCAAAAAACCTCATCACTACGGGTCAACCATACTAAGCAAAATTGGCAAATCAAATTGGTATTGGGTTAAAAAAGACCTGAACAATGCGGCAAGGTTAATGAAAGCTTAAATTTATGACACAAAACGTACAAATCTTTATAAAAAACATTATATGAAAGTAAAGCAACAAAAAAAAAAGAGAAAAAATTTATTATTTTTGCACTGTATGGCAGCGTTCAATCAATACCGACAAAACGTTTTTTGTATGCACAACAAATATGACTGAACACATATGCAAACGTTTCCCTTTGCGAAAGCATTAAAACGTCTTGCATTACAATCCATCTCCTGCCCATGATGAGCAATGATTTGCGGAATATTTCAGCACCCGTAGCAACAGGTTAAAGTCAAAATTTTCACAAAATAATAGCACCCTCAATTTTGAAGCTGGAAAGATGGAGCAAAACCCACCCTACAAACAGATCCCATTTTCAAATTTTCAAAAAAAGTTGAAGTGTTAACTTCGAGCAGACTTTCCCATACTAGATATTAATACTTGCCGTATTTCAAATGTGTAATTTTTTATAATTTTAACGTTGTACATTTCACCGACTGTTAGATTTCTAAGAAAACAAGGTATATAGAGAACCCTCAATTCCCCATTCATACTTCACCTTTATTGCAGCTGTCGGTTCATGACGTCAGCAATAATGATGCCAGTTAAATAATCGTGCTCGGATCAAGGCCAACAATCTTTGGCTAGAAATTTTTTTTAATTAAAAATGTTTGGAAATCACATTTTCTACAGTAGCAAACCAGAACCTAAATTCATCAGCCAAAAAATTAAGAAGAGGGGAGACCTGTAACCCCACTAAATAAAAAATGTTTTAAAACTAAAATTATATTTTGGTTTGGTTGTACTAGTCAAGATGAGGAAATATTCTTCAGCAGAAGTTATTTATTGTTTTCAGTTTCATAAATAATAAGGCACCATGTATTTATTTTCAAAAATTCATGGAGAATGCCACAGTGAAATTATGGTATTCAGCAAAAAATCAAATTATAGCCCATGTATCCATCCATCCCCTATAAGAATACAAAGTTTAAAAAAAACGTATAACCAGTTTTTGGGTAACGTTATTTTGAAAATTTCGAATATTTGGAATTTACATTTTCTACAGTAGCATCAAGTATAAAAGTATTTAAAAACTAACATTAGATTTTGGTCGGACCTCGTTTAATAAATAAAGGGGTATCCACTTTTGATTTTCAAAAATTCATAGAAATTCACACTGAAATTATGGCCTTTAGCAAAAAACAAAATTGTATCCAAACTTCGGTTCTAGTAACCTATAAAGCTTTTAAAAAATGGTGTGGCAGTTTTTGAAAATTTTCAAAACTGTGGAGAACTGCCAATGCAATCGCTTTCAGATTTTCGAAATTAATTTCATTTCATTGTATAGCCTTTCGAGTAAATAGGCGTTGAAGTCGCTTGTTCAAAAAATTGTAACGGTCGCCATTTTGAAGCTAGAGTTCGGTAAAAAAGTTTTCGGTTTGCCTTAAATTATTCTCTGATCCCATGCTCACCTTTCTAAAATTTAGTTTTGGAAAGACACGCTACCAAAAAAAGTCTAGCTTCCACTTCCAGTTGCGGATTTTTTTAAAAAGCTCAAGTAGAACTACAATTTTCGATATACCTCTTCATTTAAGTGTCCAGTACTTTCGCTTTTAGAAGCGTCACCCACACACCCACAGAAACTATTAAAATTTTTTGGGGTGGTTTAGCCCCAAAATGTGTATTTCCGCTAACCAAAAAAATATCTTCAGCACTTTTTTTAAAGCTTACTTTGTCAGTAAATTTATGATATATCGCTACATTCTGAAGCACATCAAAATTAAACCATCCGTTTGGGAGTTCTGAAACATCACCCACCCACAGGCAGACATTTTTTAAAAGCCAATTTTTTGAGTTCCTGGAGGTCCAAAATATGTATATGTCAAAATCTTGAAATTAAAAATTGTCATGAAATCAATACAATACTGAAAGTATAGGAGTAAAAGAAAAGTTATAACTACCTCAGAAAAGCTATCATTAGGATTTGGTAGTGATGGAGTAGTAGTTGTTGTATTTCCACTTTCGGGTGAGGTTGCCGTAGTCGTTTCAGTGGTTGCAGCCGATTCAGAAGTTGTAGATGTTGTGGGAGGAAACGCAGGAGTCATTCCCAAAGTATTTATTACATTAGGCACAGTTTGACGCAAGGTTTCCACTCCTTGTTGAATTTGCAAAAGTGCATTCAAAGCCTGTTAATTAAAATGATGTTTTTTTAAAATAAATTTACAATTAGATATCGACGAGATAATAGAAGAGGCACATAATTAACTTATATTTACATTTTCTCTAATTCTGTGTCGCTTTATAAAACACTGTTACAACATGAAGTAGTTCATATTTTAATAAGTCACGCTTCAGTCAAACAAAAACAAAATATATCAACACATACCTGAGGATTGGTCATTAGGTTCTGTATTTCAGGATTTTGCATTTGTTGCAAGAACTGTGGCATCATAGTGCGCATTTGTTGTTGAAGTGCAGGATTTCCAGCCAAAAGAGGATTGTGAGCTAAAATAGTATTCGCCATACTTGGGTCAGCAGCTAATGCTTGCAGCATACTTTGTGTGTAAGGTGCAGATAACATGTTTTGTACAAGTTGGGGATTTTCAGACATTTGCTGTAATAAACTGCTCATGTTTGGATTGTTTATCCCTCCAGGCCGAGGTGGTCGTGGAGTTGTGGTGGACTCTCCGGATCCTCGTTGACTAGCAGACCATGGATTAGGTAAAGGATCTCTGTTCTCGGTCCCCAGTTGTGGATTTCCGGCTGAGGCTGCATTATTTTCAACTAAGCCAGCAAATGGATTGCGACTAAATTGTTCAGATGCCGCATTAAGCATTGGTTCCTATTATAAAAATTTGAATTAAAGCAGTCGTTTAAAAATATTAAAAAAATAATCAAACCTGAATATCGCGATACATGCGTTGTAAAGCATTATAACCTCCAGGAATGCTTTCGAGGTTACTAATGGCACGGTCATGACTGCGCATGAGCTCCTGCAACATAGATGGATTGCGGGCTAGTTCCATAGTTTGACGCAGCAATTCCGGATTGTTTAACATGTGATTGATTTCAGGATTACGTTCAATTAGTTCCTGCATTTGCGGGTTGCTGGTTATGAGAGTACGCATATTCTCAGGATCATTCATAAGCCGCTGTACCAATGGATTGTCTAGTACTTGTCTAAGAAGGTCTGGATTTCCGAGAAGTTCCGATTGCATACGATTTTGTAATTCCATAAAGTTTACTGATCCCATACCCAAACCGTCCAAACCTGCCAAACCTCCTAAAGGACCCAAATTGAATGGAGTGGCACTTATATCAGCTGAAAAAGTAAATTTTATTAGCCATACCATACTTATTACTTCTTGTAGTAGATCATTGCTTAATTTTGCAACTTACCAGGAGGTCGTGATGGTCCTGAATCAGCAGCACGAGGTGCAGTTTTTATAACAAGATGTACTGTTAAGCCATCTTTAATATTGTGAGTCTGCAGGGTATCTTGATCTTTCATTATCTTGCCAGCAAATATGAGGCAGAGCTGATCAACTTCAGCATTGAATTTTGCTGCTACCAGCTCCTTGAACTGTGAATGTTAAATAGGAAAAATACAAAACTACAGGCAATTGTAACTTTAAGATGTTAAATAAATATTACTAACTTGTAATTCCATTTAAAAGTGAAATTTAAAATTTTAATTAGTCAAAATTAGACTAAAGAGTAAGCTAGAAATAACACAAATTTTTCCAAGTGACAAAGAGTATTGGATATTTCATTTATGCATGCAAAATTGTTATCTAATAACATATTTAACATTCTTCCTGCTAATGTTACTTTTTATGATTCAGCCTTCCTTTAATAATTTTGACCTATATTCAGTCGCTGTTAACTACTTGAATTTCAATGAGACATATTCAATTTAATTAATGCATTGTTAAAACAAGCAGCTTCAGCAATATTTCAAAATTAAACACATTCACATTTCTAATATAATTTCCAATAACAAATTACTTTAGCTATTATAAAGTATTACAAAACAGTTTGTTAGTTTCTATTATTCCATCTCATTTAATCAGTAATTGCAATATAAAATATCCATTACCTATTTCCATGGTTGCCAGATTTCTAAAATGCCAATGCCAGAGTTTTTTTTTTATTATCGACAGGAGGGAAATGTATAAAATAAATATAAGCTAAATACAAGGTGTCCAAGAAGTCGGGCGTTTTGCATGCGCCACATTATATGATAAAAAAAATGGACGAAACAGGTCGCTGGTACTTTCTCATACTTTTTACGTTTTAAATATTCTCGCGTCAAGAAGTGATGGAAATTTATATCTAATCTAGCCGGTAAAAGCCCGCTGCAGACTCATGGCGTTGGTTATGTTTTAAATGTTCGCGCGCCAATGACTGAGTAAATAATAACATTGTGTTTACAAAATAAAAGCAAGTAAAAAATAATAACGCCCCAGCGTCGATTTGAACTTGCGACAACAGCCTGTGCAATACGGTATCGTGTACCGTCTAAAGTATAGCGCTATAACTTTGTTTAGCCGCATAGGACAGTAGGACGGCAGCCGACCGCATCTTACATTTGATTAGATGCGCTTCAGAATTCGGACTAAAATCGCTGTAAAAGCTTTATTTTAAGAGTTATTAAAAATATGCAAATTTTTAAAGTAGAGCTAATTGACAGACGTAGTTAAAATCACGTAACTGCCGGAAAATGCGTTATTGAAATTAAAAAGTATCGTTTTTTTTCTTAATTTTTAAAATAATTGAAAATTCCTGCAGATCCCAATAAAGTACTTCAAATAGCCTATCTAATTGATTAAAGTCAATAACGACAGCGTTTGCGCTTTTTTATTTAATAATTATTCAATTTGAAAATTTTCAAAAATTCCTGCAGGGCGTTAGAGTAAAGTTTGGGAGATAAGTAAAAAAAAACAAATTTGTAGTTCATTGCAAGCTCTATCGGTTCAGAAAGTTTAAAAATAATGGCGTGGACAGTTTTTGTGGATATTTTTTTTTGATAACCTTACAAACTACCTGCAACTATAAAACTTCCACACACCAAATCTTATAAAAATCGGTGAAGGAGTTCCGGAGACATAGGGAAACGAACGCACCCACCCACAGAAACATTTTTTAAAAACAACTTTTTTGTGTTCCTTGTATCCCAAAACGCGTATTTCCGTTAAAATCTAAAATTCGCATGAAATCATAACTTTTCCTACTTCAGTAGAAGTATGGGAAAGTAAAAAACGTTGACTTGTTAGAGCGTCGGTTATTTTGTAGATATATTCAATTACTGATTATCCAATTTACTGATTATCCAATTTTCTTTAAATAAAATGCTGTATTTTATGTTCTTCTTGAGTGCAATTTAATTGTGCTGTGTCTGTGGCAAATGATAACAAACAAAGGACTAGTGATTAAATTTGTAAAGGTGTGCTGGCCGAGAATAAATAATTTGCATCTGATTTTGATTTAATTGTATTGTTTTATACTTTGAGCTCCCCAAAGACATAATGCACTTGTCTAATAACTTTAATTTATTTACAGGAACATTATATTTATTTCAGCAAATACAGACTTTAATTAACAGTGATCACTTGGCTTCGCTAAATTGCTGTGATTTTGTTTTAGGTAATCTTAAGCAGGTGGTCGTCTCAGGGCAGCTGCATGCATTTTTGGTACATAAATGTAATTGTACCATGATTGTAAAGCACATGTTGACACATGTCAATGAGTTTGCCCTTGTTGTGTAGATTATTGAAGCTAATTTAATATTTAAAATTTCACGCTCTCAAATTTTAGGGATTAGGGTAAATATTGGGTTGTAGTTATTAACATAAATTGGAGAAACTTGACAGCTTTAATTATCACAAGTGTTCAAGAAAGCTTGAGTGTGTGACAAAATTGTATTGATACTTCTATCCAATCAAAAATTAAAAGAGAGTGGGGCTGTAATTTTATTGGAAAAATAAACAACTCCGACCTCTTGGAGGTTGGACATAAATTTTTATCAAAGAATATGTTCCCTAAAGGAAGGGATCAATCTTCTCATTCTCAAAGATCATTCAGTTCGCTGAAATCTTAATGTCAGTTTGGAGGCATTATTGCTAACATTCTATCACAGTATTACAAGTCTGGGACTTAAAACTTAAAAATAAAATATCATAATCGTTGGTTTTGCGCTACAAGGAGCACTTTGCACAAAAATAAATAAATACTTTAAAAGGTTAACTGTTGTTTATAACACCTTATCCTTTTGAACCTCGATAAAGACAGGATAAATCCGACAGGAGTAATAATTAAAACACAAGTAGGAACGACACCCGATCATCGCAAATAAATAATCAGTTAAGCATAAACACTTGAATAATTTTAAATACTACTATTAAAATATGTAAATAAAAATATCTAAAACACTGCACAATGACAAATTATTAGTATTTTGGCGATTACGATTACAATTATTAAAACAATAATTGTACGATTACAATTATTTTTCTGAATAAAACATGAGAAAGAAAGTGATGTTTTATTATGCAGGCAAAAAATAATTTTCTATCACAAAGGAAATCATAGGAAAAAAGTTAAAAAAATTTGGAAGTTTTGCCAGTTTTTTGCAAATGAAGTATATAAACATTAAAAGCAATAAACGTTTTTAATTTCTCTGATTAAGGCATTACATATTCAATTAATATATAAAATTGACAATGCGCAAATTTATATTTAGAAAACAGTTTCTTCAAATTGTTAGGAGCCCAGCTGTATCTGTAATCGCTTTGAATTAGCCCAGCTGTCGATTGCTAATTTCTTTACGCGTAGTAACGATATATTTGAGAACGTTTCGTAAACACCTTATGCGAACTGCTAATATTACGTTTTAGCATGCAGCACAGGTATTCCAATTCTAAACGCGTCGACAGCAAACTCCGCTCCGCCATCAATAAACAAGCACTGATTTGCTGCATACTAATTGCAATAATCGTTTATAATCGGCAATTATGATTAATGGAGAATTGTCCGATAATTGGCGAATTGTCCAATAATTGGCGATTACGATTAATCTATAATGTTAAACGTAATCATTTCATCAGAACAAATGACACAAAATAAAATATCGATATTAATGTAAGATACATTTCGATGCTAGTTTGAGCAATAATTTCAGCATCTTTTTATGATTATTGTATACAGAAACAGATTTAATTTTTTTTTACTAGTGTATACTGAAAAGCCTGTCAGAGACCTAAACCCTGCCCAATCTGAAATATAGGCCATGGATCTGGCAACCCTGCCTACTTTTGTATTATCTTTTACCTTTGGATGGAGTGAATAAACATATACCAATTACTAAAAAAATTTCTCTTCTACAGAATATAATTACTAAAAATCATTAAATTTAAACTTCTGTTAAAAAGCGATTTAAAGGTCAAGTTAAATAATATATCTTTATAAAACTGTTCCCTCAAAGCACAGAGGGTTCCAATATAGGTTATGTTTCCTTACCTCTTTAATAGACGCATTTTCGTCAACTTCAATATTTTCCTTTTCTTTGGGGGTTTTCACAGAGATTGAAATTTTCTTCTTGGGTGTTTCCTCAGTCTTTTCCTCATCATGAGTTTGCTCTACTGGCGAACCTTCCGGCTGGTCCGCCATTTTTCAGGCAGGAATGACTGGTTGTTTCTCTTCAACTAAAAATGCATCATAAATATTCATTAGTTCATAAAAATTAAATAGTCAATACAGTATACAATACCTATCACTAATTATTGCTAATAGTCCTTTTAGTTTTGCTTTAAATAACACGAAAACACATTCGGCATGCACGATGTAATACCTAGAATACCGACTACAGTCGGACAAAATAAATATATGACGTTAAGTTAGTTACTACTACTAGCGTCTACCCGGTATAATGTAACAATGGCTCCTACGGCTGGACTTGCGCAGTTAGTATGCCGACAGTTTCAGTGAGTGAATGCAACTTTGTTTCTTTAAAAATATAACTGCTCTTAACCGTAACCCCATAACCTCGGCCAAACAGTAAAGACCAACCACACATTAAAAAAAAAGCAGTATAAAAAGTCCTCAATCATTTATGCAGTACAATCGCATACACCGGCATTTCCATCTGCGCCGCTATGAAATTGCAGGGTATCGCTAACATGGTGTTTACACAAGCAAGTAATGCTGTCACTGGCGCAGACACGACAGTCAACGTCACGTGTAAAACCTTACTTGTACTTCCCAAAACCAAAGTATAATGAGTACGTTTATCTCGACGACTCCATCGGATGGAAACTCCATCCGATCGTGTCGAGTCAATCCTTATTTCAAACTAAAGTGTATATGTCGGTATCCACTTTAGCGGATTAATGAATCCTTTAGTCCATTAGTCCGCTGCAATTAAAAAGTGACGAATGCAACAGAAGACGAAGACAGCGCTATCGTTAAGCCAACTTCACATTGCTTAGCTTTCCAATTGTACATAACCTCATTTCTTTAAAAGTTTGCGCGGTATTTTTGTTTATAATTATAATGAAATTATTACCAAAGAAAGCAACTACTATGTTTTTGCTTTTCCATCTGCAGTTATTAATGTGCAATCTTTTTAATAATACTGTATTTTTCGTGAAGTGGCGTCAAAGGCGAAGAGCAAAAATTGAAAGGGAAAGAAAAACAAATATTTAATACAAATATTGTAATATTTTATAGAAGATACAGTAACATTTAAGATTGATATCTTTATTCATTGAGATTTTTATTTTTATAATTTTATTTATTTTACACCTACAATCAAGAAATCAACGTGCTACACACGTAACCTAAACCTCACAAACAGTTGGCGGGAAACTATATCTACATGAACTTAGGTATACATAAAACATCTGATCTGTCAACTCAAGTCAATCATGTTTGTGTCGTGAAAATCTTACGCTTGCATCCACTTCACTCAATTCAAGCCCACAAAACTCCCAGATTGAATTTAGGTGTCGCATCCGATCGAAGTTTCACGCTTAACGGTTTATCTCGCAAAATTCAAGTGGATGGACACATAAGCATTATACTTTGCTACAACTTCCGCAGACATGACAGTGCTGTCGCTACGATAGGCAAGCCAGTAATACGGCCAGTTGTAGTGATATTTTATGAAGTTAAAAGGGCGGAAACTAAATTATGCGGACAACATCTAATACCCTCTAGAAATATCAAGAATTTGAATGTTTATGGAACGTTAAAAGAACGTTCTCTAAGAAATCTATCTGAAATGTATGCTGTAAAAGCAATGTCTGAGATACAGTCAATATTGACAAAGTATAGGTTGCAAAATACGAAGAAAATTTTTATAATCTTTATGATCTACTAATAAATCTTTTCTTACAACAGACTGAACAGTAACCGGTATTTTCTCTTAATTTTCTTTTCTTCCCATTCTTCTATTTCTATAAAATTTACGGCTAAAATTACACAGACAGCTGTTAATTGTTTTTCAGTTAACGCCATTTTAAAAATTACTGATATGACCGTTTAAGTTTAAGTAAACGCATATCAGAATTTTGTCATAAATGTACAAATGTCTCGACTGTGACAGCGACAGTAGCATTTGCTTGTGTAAACCCCGTGGTAAAACTCGAGAAAAGTACTAGCTACATGCACATAGGAGCTATTGTTGACTGTAGAGTATAAATATACATTATACTGCGTAGACGCTAGTGTTACTACTACACGAGTTACTACTACTAACAATGGCTTCTATGTGCGCACACATGCTGCTGGCACGGAACAATACTAACGCTGCTGGTACTTCTCTAAAGTTTTAGTAATATCCTGCAATTTCGTAGCGGCACAGTAAACGACTGAGATTGAGGGGTCGAATCTCGGTTGGGGCTAAGTTGTTTTTTTATTTTATACTGCTTTTTTAAACAATGTGGTTGCTCTTTACTGTTTGGCTAACGTTATGGTTAAGAGTAGTTATATTTTTAAAGAAAAAATACGAAAACAAAGTTACATTCACTCACCGAGATTGACGGCCTATTAACTGCGCAAGTCCGACCGTAGGAGCCGTTGTTAAATTAACCCGACTAGACGCTAGTCTACAGGACTACACGTTTTACATATAATAAAGTTGTGTATACGCGCTTTTTTAACTAAGGTTGACTTTACACAATATTTCACTCTCATACAGGGTGCGGCAACTAAAATCTTACAAGATGATATCTCCAAAACTGTAAAAGATTGAGCAACAATTTTTTTTTAATTTTATGGAACGGAACGGGTCGTATATTAGGCTAATAGTAAGTTTTGAAAAGCCGCTCTACTTTAAGGAATGGGGGATAACTTGAACATTTTAAATAGGATAGGATGGTATAAAATTTTGAAATTTTATTTTAATATCTACTTCAAAATGCCTAATTTGAATCACGTTTACTACCTTCAATAAAAGGGAGGATCAAAGTTTGTAAATCTTAAAACCGGTACGAGATTTATTTTAATTTAAATGTGTGTACTAAAAATAGGTAACCAGAATTAAATCAAGCAAAAATTAATAAGAGTTAAAATGTACGTTTACAACCCTAATAACTGGGGGGAGGATAAAATCTTGCATATTTTTTATTCTAAATAAATTGTGCTGAAAATTGAAAATCATGTACCTATATTAAACCAATGATCATATTAAGTGATCCACAGGAATCACACCCAGAACTCTAATCATACCGTTAAGCATATTAGGGATAAGCAAGTTAGTACCTAACGCTAATTAAAAAATCTATGATTCTAGATGCATTCCAAAGCGCTTAGAAGTCGGTCTATCCGTTCGGGAGTTGAGCACTTGAACTATTTTTCTTCATGTTGGTTACACTGATATAAATCGAAGTTATCCAAATATACATTGATTCTGCTTACTGCAATTCTGTTCGATACATATTCTGCTCGTTGATTACGCGCAATCGTTTTCCGAATACAAAGCCGCTTCGGGTGACTTCGGCTTCTGTCTAAATACCGTTATGTTAAATTCTAGTTCCGTCAAATCCAAATGCATACCAAAAAACCCAACTTAACTACCGAGCTCTTCCTCGCTGCTTCGAATGTATGAAAATCCGAACTAGGGTCGACCGGATAAGACTGCGCACGCTTAACCTACAGACCTACCACGACCGAAAATGCAAAATCTGAAAATACAATAATATACAAGGTGTTCTATTTTAAATAACAAAATATTGTGCTGTGCAGGCATAACTAAACACTCAGTATAATTGGTAACAATTTTGGGTTATACAGCAGTTAATTACCAAGAATTTTTATTTAAAAAAATAATATTTCCAATAGGTAAAGAAATAAAAGTAGGGGACACATAAATGACTCACCCTATATATAAAATTAAGTTAAGATTTATTCACTACTCTGAATAAAAAATAGAACGGCTTGCCAAACACTGCAAATGTGAGCATATTAAAATAAATAGAACAACGTTTATATCGGAGTTTTCTGCGATAGCAAAAATAAACAACTAATTATTGTTTGAATATCTTTTGAATACAAAAATTTGAATTTCGCGCGCTCTTGCGAAAACCGTTAAAACGTGCATTTTGAACAAATGAACACAACACAAGAAGAACAATTGCCTCAAGTTGTTCGGCGTCGCGTCGTTTAGATTTAGAAGAATTTCGGAGAGCGAGGCGTTTATAAAGAGTTCAGTATTAACAAATTATAATTTATTCTTCCCTGCAAAATGCCGATTCTATTGTTAAAGTACTAAACTATGGAATTTGTAGTTCCTACTTTTTCCTTACCTTTTACCTCTTTAAGTGCGGGCTAATTTAAAAAGAAGATGAAAAATCTTCAACTTTTTACTTTATCACGTAAAGCGGTATATATTACTGAAGAGGATGCTAAGCACATTGCTTTTGTAAACAATAAGGTGTATGTGTTCAGAAATAATGTGTTGACTATGTACGAGGATGGACCTGGCGAAGAAGTGACCACGATAACTTGTCATTCCAAGGATGTCATACAATTTGAATACCTCACACACCAACAACTTTTATGGATTGGAGCTAAATCGGAGTTTGTTTGCGTAAATCTATCTGATAAATCAATAAAAAGAATTGAATCAGAATCGATAGCTACAGAGTCGGAATCTTCATTTGAATTCGAGAGTGCTGTATGGAGTCCCACAAAAGAAGCTTTTGTAGCTGTAAAATTGGATCGTGAGCTGTGCGTATTCGAAGTAAACTTTGAACAACAACTTATGAAAAAAAAGAGATCGTGTAATTTACACAAAGAACTTCCGAGAGTAGAGCAGTTAGGATGGGGTTTGCCTCAACTCCAGTTTCGTAGTCCTGTAGAAGTGGCGTTAATGAATTCCTTTAAAGACGAAGGTAAGTTACATTAACTTCAATTAGAACCTTAATTCAGTTTTTTTTAAATTAATGTTTTAATATTTCAGAAGCTATACCAGAAAAAGACCACACCATAAAAATATCTTGGCGTGAAAATGCAGAACAGTTTGCTGTAAATTATCGTGTTAATGGAATAAGGAAAATTAGAGTTTATGATTACCCATGTAACTTACTGCACGAATCAGAAAATGTCATTGGATTACAATCGGCTATTGCTTGGAAACCCTTTGGTAATTGGATTGCAGTAGTTGTTTGGACTACAAAGCGTTGTCAACTAACAATGTTTGAAAAAAATTGTTTGATGAAATGTAGCTTCGATCTAGCAAAAACTGTAAGTACTTGAACATAACTTTTTTGAAGTTTAATTACAAATAATCACATGTTTCAAACAACAATATTTATTAGTTAATTATAGTGAACCTTTATCAATCCTTTCTATGTAATTGTGGTTTTGTCATTTTGTATCCCAGTGAATGGGTTCTTGTTTTTATTTAGAAAATGAGGTGGTTTCATAGACTTTGATATATGACACTATCATTCCTTTTTATTTGGATTGATTGATTATATTGCTGCAGTTGGTATGACATTATTATATCACTGTGTGTAATTAAATAAATTCTTTATTAGCAGTTAGCTAAACATACAAGTGGTATGTTATTAGCATCCAAAATAACAATAAACTGATAAAAGAAACGTAACATAACTAACCAAATTGACAATAAACTGAACAAACCTATATAACAATACATAAATAATTATTTATATTCCTCTCAAAGTAATAATATAATTCTTTAATGATTTTTCGCACGTATCTGTAGGGTTATAGCGCAGGGAACTACAACTCCTTGAAAAAGTCTGATGTTTGTAGAACAATAATCTTCATTTGTTGTTACTTCTTAAAACAATTCAGTTTCTGTATTGCACAAACCCATGAAACCAGCCATTATACTGCATTTAAAATAAAGCAAACACATCTGAATATCTTTGCGGGTTGCATATCTGAAAAATAATGGAAGAATGGTGCATGCGATAGTCTTACTATTAGATTAGATTGGATTGTTTAGAGGGTCGTTTTGGCTAGAGAGCCTCTCATCACTTCCACCTAAAGAGATCTTTTGTGAGTACCCTACCAAGTTAAGTCTCCCAACTTCCTAAACCTTTTGTAAAGTTTGGAATTTTTTTGGTGGCTATTTTCCCTATACATTGAGGCAACACAGTTACCTCTTCTAGGAATTTCAGCCTTTTGTGTGCCAGTGCATCGCACTCGCATAATAGATGTTCTGCAGTTTCTTTTGCTAGCGCCCAGAATCTGCAGTTGTCATTGTCGACTTTCCCATACTTCTACGGAAGTAAGGAAAGTTATAATTTCATGCAAATTATCTCCGAAACCCGTTGACTGATTTTTTCAAGATTTGGTGTGTGGAAGTTTTTTAGTTGCAGGTAGTTCTTTGTAAGGTCGTTAATCGAAACCAGAAACGGAAATTAGACCTGTTTTTGGTAAAGATTTTTTTTTAAACGCTTCTTTAAAATTTTGAATATATAGCGTTGTAGTGCATCTGAAGACAGATCAAATGCTTTTTTTCTAAATGCTGTATCTTCAAAATGAAGGCCGCTACGAATTTTTGAAAATTTTAACTTTAATGCTAATTACTCAAAAACAAAATATCCAATCCATACAAATTATTATATTATTTGGTAGCCCTTAATAAGTATAATCAAGTGATGTAAAAATATTTTTGGAAATATGATAATTGTAAATATACTAGCGGTACCAAATTTGTTCTTTACTAATTTCCCAAATTTCACTCTGACAGCCTCTAGGAATTTTTAAAAGTTTTGAAATTGATTATTTTTTTATTCCTAAACGGAAACGCCGATTATTATAAACTTTTATCAGTTCGATAGACTATTTGAAGTACTTTATTAGGATCAGCGAGAATTTTCAACTATTTTGAAAATTAAGGAAAAAAACGATACTTTTTAATATCGACGTGTTTTCCGGGAAATAAGTATTTTTAACTACGCCTGTCAATTAGCTCTAATAAAAAAAATATTTTTCATTCATTCTTTGCATATTTTGGATAACTATAAATAAAACTAACTATTTTCGTGAGCGCATTAAACATCTTAGCGCCTTTCACGTCGCGTCGTAGGAGCGCCCGCAGCCCGTAAGTAACCAACATCTTGAGTTTGCAGCGGGCTTGTACCGGCTAGATTAGATGTAAATTTCCATCACTCCTTGACGCGAGAGTATTTAAAACGTAAAAAGTACCAGGTGATCAGCTGCATTTTTTTCTAGTATTCCCTCATGCCTCAGCAACCACATTAGGGTAACCTTGTTGTTTTTTGCTATTTGCTTTGGGGATTGTTTACAATCAAACGCAATCTTTGACTCAAAAGTGTAAGAGCTTATATTTTTTTTAATACAGCTTCAATAGATCTACAACTTTTTCTTTGGTGATTTTTTTCCTATTTTCATAATGAATAGATATTTTACCTAAAAGAAATCCCAAAATACCCATGGCTTTTACTATACTCGTATATAGTAAAAGCCATGGATATTTTGGAAAAAACAAAATCACCATTACATTGCTCACTAGTTAGGTAACATTAATTTAACCATTTTCGTATCTCTTGTTGCTGAGATCCCTGAGCTCAAACAAGAAATGGCTTAATAAGTTAATAACAACATTCTTCCATTTTGATTATTTTTGTGGTATTTTATCGATATTTTTAGTTAGTTTTTTTTTAAATTTCTTCTTTAAAACTGAAGATTAAGGATAATTTAGAAAAACACCAAAATATGCAATTAAAGTATTAAAGACAAAAACATTAATAAAATTTCTACAACATTTTTTAGATTTTTCTCTTCTTCATGTAATTCTGTCAAGCTTTTAAGTGGTTGTTAGTGCAATCTGATCATACCTCTTTGAAAACCCCTTCTTAACCCTTGTTAAAGAATAAACTATCAGTACAGTCTGCCACAATAAAATAAATCAAATCAACCTTTACCTAATCACCCAATCCACCCAATCAAGAGTTTGGGGTTTTAATACGAAAATATTTTAAACAATTTAAGCGGAATCTCACCAAAACCAATGTATCTGCATCTTAATGAGAATTTCCTGATTCAGAGTGTCAAACATTTTGCTTCAATCTAACAAAGCAAGCAGTGAAAAGTCTATTATCATCTGTTTGTCTAAATATATCGTCACATTTATTACGGAGAGCAGAACTGCAACTATAGCCTGGCCGAAATCTTGACCGCGTATCGAGAAGTTTGGTATGCTGAGCCACATAATTTCTAATTTGTGTATCAATTAATTTTTCCAAAATTTTTGATAGTACCGGTGAGATGCTGGCTGGTCGAAAATGTTTAAATTCAACGGGATTACAACTGCTAGTTTCCAACTTTCTGGGAAAATTTCCTCTAAAATGCAAATATCTACTATATGACATATAGTTTTCAAAATTGTTTGATCATCAACTTCGATAAAGTTAAATATACATTTCTCGATCGATAACTTACTGTTATTGTAAAAATTCACAGTTTTATTATTAACATTCGTTACCTTTAGAATAGTATTGATGAATCATTAAATTTATTCTGATCTTTTAAAGCTAACAGTATTTCTGTTTTTGATTTTGAGTGTATGCTATATTTATCTAGTTTCTTCCATAAAAATTTACTATCCAAAGTTAGCAATTCGTGCTAAAAAACGCTTTCTTTTCATTTCGTACCGTTTGTGTTGTGGAATTACGCAATTGTTTGTAGTTATGCCATTTTTGTTTTTTTTGAATTTTTTCAGAGCGTTTACCTTTAAGGGTCATCATAAGTTTAATATTGTCAGTAAGCCAAGGTGCATAGGGCTTCGAAAACCTAAAAACAGTAACCGGTGCATGTGTATCAAAAAGTTTCTTTAACAAACCTGTTAGAAAATCAATCTTTGCATTAACATTGTCCATATCAAACATTTCACAAAAAGGCAGTGACATTAAATCTGCTGAAAAAACATCTAAATCAAAGTGTTTAATAGTAGGATAAGTTTTTGACTCACACTTTTGAATATCTGTTTTGAGTCGCGGTATGCAGTATTCTATTTGATGATCAGTTAAATTAAAATCACTCGTGTCACTATCACACACCGACAATATAACTAAATCTATAAGTGTGGCATTGGCGCTAGTTGGTTCGTCAATTACTTCAGTCTCCGATAAGAGAAGCTAAATTCATTTAGAAAAGTATTAAAACTCCCGTCGTTAAGTTTGTACACAATATCAAAAAAAAAAAATGTTGCTTTTTGTTTAATTTAACTTTAACTCATAACTGTTCAGTCGAATCAGATGTAGATATAACGTTGACTTCTAATGAGTTGGTAATTCCCCCGCTTATGATTCCTATCGTTACGAACTATTCTATAACCTGGTAATTCAACCTGTCTGATACCTCATTTTTTAACCATGTTTCTCTGATTGCGAGTACATCCTATTTATTAAACAGGACCTGATCCCTTAAATCACCGATGGTTTTTGCTGATGAACAAATGTTTACATGAGCAAATCTAAATTTATCTATCTTCGTTATATTAAGCTGTATTAATACCTAGTAAAAAATTTAAGATTTAACAAAAACTTTACACATCTCTGTATGTGGTTTAACATTATAATAACTGAATACAAAATTTTAATAGAAATCACACAATTTGTCGAAAAGATAAGATAATTAAAAATGCAGTTTAATACACAAACTCAATGAATTAATTTTCTTGAACAATGCTCTAAATTTTATTCTCATATTTCACCTTAACAATACCGTCTGTGTAGTCCATACTTTGCCGGAATCCAAATCATTGAATACAGGCTTTAAGAAGTGCATACCTTATCTTAGTGAGGTCTTCTTTTATCACTATCTTCCATCCTGCGAATTTGTTTTTATTATGTAACGAGGAGCTGCGGAGTTTATAACGCTTTTTGAAAAGTTAAACGCTATGAAGTCAAAAAAATTTCCAAATTTCGGAAATTTTCAAAAAATATTGCTAAAAAACTGACAACACGATTTTTTTTTTAATTTTGTTGGCTTATAGAGCTAGGGATGAGCTACAATTTGGTTCGTGTTTCAGTCCCCTAACTTTTCTGGGACACCTGTTATGAATTTATGAAAATCGAATGTACATGTCCCTGTTTTTAATAAACGGGGGAAGTTAAAATCTTTCTGTTTAAACTAAAGTTGCTCATGAGTATAGTACTAGAATAAGATTCAGACCTTAATTTTTGGGTGCAGCAATATTTAAGGGAGTTAATTCTCCTCTCCATGGTTTTGGCGAACAAATTTTTCCTTTCGTTTTTGATTTTTGTTTAGTCTTGAGGAATCTTTTTCCAAAAAAATCAAAATATTGATTTTTTTCAATTTTTTTTCAAAAATTTCCGGATGATAACTTAAGAGCGAGCGAGGTAGATTGAGTAACACGAATAAGTGACATAGACATAGAACATAGTATAACCACGTGAGAATAGACAGATAACGTTGACCCGATGGCTATCTACCACAAAACCCCCCGAAATCGCTACTCAGGTACCTAGTTGATGAGTTTAATAACTGTTGTTCCTCTCCTATTTATGGGTAGTTGTCCTGGCAATGAGGGATTAGCAGGGGTTTATATTTAATTATCCTACAATTCAAAACAGTTCTTAGTAATTGTTGTGAAAACTAATTATTTTATTTAAAATTAGTAATAATTTTGATTTTGCTTTTGCATTACCAAAACTATTGGGTTTAGCTGATTTGCATTTTTAAACTAATTTCTTTGTCATTGATTAAGACTAATTCTACTATTTTTCTATTGCGTTTGAATAAGCCAGCAATTTACTTTATTTTTCATTGATAACTGAATTTTTTTATATTAAATTATTTCTGTTTAGTCCGGATTTCGCAGTGCAATATGTAGTGCCTTATGTGAATAGTAATCCCAGTGCCGGACGAGTGAGTCTCGTTTAAATCTCTTAGTACCCGGTGTAGGTGTAAATTGTAGTCACTTTGCTTTGCATTCTAATGCACCTTGAAAGTGACACAGTCAATTGAAGAAGCATCCTGTGTTGATAAATTAAATTAGATTATAATCGAAAATTTTATATAGTGATTCCGAAAACTGTGGACTATGCTATATATATCAGTAAATATCCATTTTATAAAAAAATATTTCAAATTAAAGTTGTTTGGTATTTAGTTTTACATCACAGGGCAATACAATACTGCCTTGCACTATCTTGACGGGGTGCAGTTTCAGTCTGTCAGTTAAAATTTGGTTCGGAATACTAATTGTTAGGTTACCTAGTATGTGTTTTGATGTTAACATTGTATTTCAGAATTTGTATAACATACAGTATTTGAAAATTAGAAGTTAAATAATTGTTTTGGTTTGTTTAGGCATATGTTTATCAATTAAAATGGAGCCCTTCTGGAGAAGTTCTAGCGGTTCAGCAATCGGCAACTAAAGACAGCTACACCACCATAGATTTATACTGGTTTAATAATTACGACATGTACCTTAAACAGAGGTTACCATTTCAAGAGGTGAATCCTCTGATAGAATTTGAATTTATAAAAAGCCCCGATACATTGTGTGTACTTAGGGCAACGACTCTATATGAAGCAATAACGTATTCCTTTAAATTTGTCTATTATTGTAGCCAAGCAGCTAGTCAACTGCACACAATTTGCGTTTCCATTAATGGCTCTAAAGCACTTGTAACTCGTTGTGAAAATGGTATGAGGCCACCTCCAATGTTTGATTTTGTAGTAGACGTTGCTTCTCCAATTAATTTTGTGACTTTCCATCCCTACAAGTCACAAGTAGCACTTATTGATTGTTATAATGAACTTAGGGTATTTGAAATTACAGATGAAAGTTTCACGAAACTGCGAAGTTTTCAGCTTAAGGGTGACCCAGGATTTCTCTCACCATTGAAATTTCATCAATTTGTATGGGTAATTAGTAAAATATTATGTGTGAGAGAAAAACCTATTCCACAAACAAATGATGTTGATGTTTTTTACTCTGTGGATTTCAATAGTGATGAATGGGAATATACCGTAACTGCCACTTTAAATACAAATTATAGCCGCTCGGTCGAAATTCATGAGAATATGCTGAGGCAGATGACTGCGATAGACCAATTTTTATCATCTTTTAAGAAAGGTGAAGGTCTTTCTACCCCTCTGGCTTTGACTCGCTTGCACACGAGGTCAGCTTTATTTAATTATAATGAATATGTGTTTTCGTTATCATCAATTAATAACTTTTATATTAATGACCATGAAATTTTACAAGGAGTAATTTCATTTATAATATATGAGGAGTATCTTTTCTTAACATTAGTTGATGGCAGATTATTTGGTGCACGATTCAATCAACTAGATGAAATGATTAACCATAATTTCACAAATGTTTATTATCGACTAGTAGAACCGGGGGCTTCCTTAATTTGTGTAATTCCTGGAACGTCAAATGTTGTTATACAACTTCCTAGTGGAAATATCGAGACGTGCACCTGTCAATGTATAACTATAGATCGAATAGAAAGGTTACTTGAAAACCGAGAATGGGCTGAAGCTCTAGACATTGCTCGTGTTGAAAAATTGAACTTAAATGTAATAAGTGATTTTAATTTCACTAGGTTTTTGGCATGTATTAGTGGATTTATTGACGCAATCAAATCTCCCTCTAGTTTAAGTGAGTTTCTGCTGGCATTAGACGACGAAAACATTTTTAATAGTACATATAGCAATTGTGGAATTCATAATCCCAAAACAACTCCTGGAAAGCGTAATTTGATATGTAATGCTGTGATAAAGTACATGGAACAACATAATCATGTACATTACATTAATACCATTATAACTGCTTGCTTTGTAAAAGATTCACCAACAGCAATCAGCGAAGCTTTACATTATGTCCAAAGCATTTTGAATCTTCGTGATGACAATCCATCTGTTATAGATGCAGCAACAGAAGCATTCAAAAGTGCACATACTTTAAAATCAAATAAAGAAATTTATGAAACTGCACTGTTAACATACGATTTAGATTTAATATTATTTGTAGCGAAAAATATAGAAATGGATCCTTTAGAATTTTTCTCGTTCTGTTAAATTAGCTCGAAAGCACAACTGCTATGACATTTATGGTAATAACAACGAAAAATTGTTTTATTTACTAAATTCTTGTTGCAGAATCCGACATTGTAGACGGTGTTAACTTATATTGCTCATCCTTGTGTGATAAATTTAAATTAATGTTAGAGGAGTTTGTAATGTTTAAAACACGTTTATTTACATTAAGAACTGAAAAAGAAAATAGGTTTGAAAATCAAGATGGATAGAAATTTTCGGACAACCAGATCATGGAGATCACGATTCAAAAAGTACAAGGTAAGCATTTCAAAAGAAAAAAAATATATATTTAAAAATTATGATAATCAAAGGTCTGAAACGCATGCCATTTGTTAAGAAAAGCACATGAGCTTATAGCTCTTACTTTAGAAAACTTACTTTCGGAAGTTCATTTTTAAAGTTTAAAATAATCAGGCATAATTCGCGTGCCTTTGATCCCCACTCAAAAGCTTCATAATATATTAGATTGTACAAGCTTTCCAGTAGAGCGATATCCTCAAAAATACTTCCTTCTTGCAAACTATGTCTTATAGGTTTGCGGAAAATATGTGAAGAGGCACGGGAACTAAAAGTAAAATTATTTACTGTTCGTTAATAAAATTACGCACCATCTTCCAGCTCTTCAGTTATTTACTTCAAGTAACTCCCTTTTGGAAGCATTCTTAACGACAGTATTTACTACCAAATCCATGTACTTGCATCAACTTTTGCTTTTTTAAATAGGACACCCTGTATATTGTTAATTATTAAGAGCATTCCACTGCGAAAATAATGAGCATTTTAAAAATTTGCTACCGTGAAAATTAACGATTTTGGAGTGTATTAAAACTGCGGATATTGTGAACTTTAACAGAGTTGCCATGAAAATTTAAAAAAAATGTGATGTAAAACTGTCGTTTGCCATTGATGTTAACTGTCTTATTTAAATAACTGGTTTCGTATTAATTTATTGTTACTTTATATCCTATAAATAAATAGCAATGGGTAAATGCCAGCAATTTGATCTTTTGGGAATATTCCCAAGCAACTTTAACTTTCAATAACATTTTTAAAACTAAATTCTAGGAAATTTGACAAACTTCCCGGAACATTATCAACGTCCCTGGGATATTGCCAAAGTACCCGCAATATTGCCAAAATTCCTGAAATTTAAAAAAGTTTTAGATGCCAGATATCTTTTGATATCTTTGGTACCAAATAGCTGAAATAACCATACTTTTATTACATTTTTAAATCTTATATTTTCTTTGGGGAAAAAAATAAATTATACAAATTAAAATTCTGTAGCATACAAATAAAACAAAAAAAAATGTATATAGTATTACTATACTATACAGGGTATTGGAAATTATTGGGGCTAACTTTGTTATAATTGGAGTTATAAAGTCGGTTACTTTAGTAAAATATTAGAGTCATCAAAAAACAATTGAACGTCGCATTTACGAGTTATTTATAAAAACAACATTTTTTAAATAGAATATTTTTTAATATTCTGAAAGAAAATTAAATTCTGAACATAAAAGTTTGTATGCAGTAGTAAGCTAAAGTGTATAATAAAAATGTTATTCGCGGCTATTTATGGCATTTAACAACAAATTATGTCTAGTTATGAAGCAATTTGTTGCTAGCCATAAAAGAATTTTACCAATAACTTTCTTATTATCCACTTTAGGTTAATATTGCAATTGAACTTTTTTGTTCAGAATTAAATTTTTTTCAGAATATGCTAAAATATACAGAATGTTCAATTTTAACCAAAATTATTAAGAAGGAAACATTTAATTTTTTTTTATACAGCATCGTAATCAGCGCAAAACACTGTAATACTGTGCTAATTAACCAACTTCGTACCTCCAATAATAATGCAGTTAGCAATGGTGCCCCAATAATTATGAACACCCTGTATATTAATATGTAATCTACAACTAATATTTAAACTTCGTAATTATTGTTTACCCAATGCTTTGTTATTAATGTGTTGTTATGTGTTTAAAACCATGTGGTAGTTTTAGGCAGTGTATTTATATATTACATATTTTATTTGGGAATTTTGGAAATATTCCAGGAACATTGGGAATATTTTTGAAGGAAAACTTTTTGGTTAAAGTTCCCAGAACGGAATTTTGGGAATAGTCCCAACTTCCTGATTTACCCATCACTATAAATAACACGAAATAATAAAAATAAAATTGGATATTGCATGAAATATATGAAACTTATATTAAAAGTGGAAGAAATGTACATGTATATGTAATTATTTCAAGTGATCCGGCCTTAGTCTGAACCATAAATTGTTGTGGACATGCGACCAATTGGAGAACATTTTTTCTAACTGTGCTGACGATGGCAGTACAGTTAAAAGTTTTTTTTTGCAAAAAATGGTAATTTGGGGCGTTTGTTTTGTGCAAAAGGCCGAAATGTAGTTAGTGCCAGTGACTCCTTTTCATTTCAAATAAAATATAAACTATTCCACTTTTAAATTGTGTGAAACTGTGTAATTCCTTACCTCCTAATCCTAAATACCTCATGTACGATTTATATAACAAATTTTTCATTCCACCGTCCAGATTCAATAGTTTAGCCGTAAAAGATAGTGCGTGGGTGGTCTGTTAAACCCTGTATATCTATTTAAAAAGGCAAAGTTGATAACACTTCTGGTTAATTCAGGAAGTAGTACACAGTAGATGTGATAGAAAATATGAACCTGAACCGTACTTCCGAAAGTAAGTTTTCTAAAGTACATACCCGAAGAGCTATAAGCTCATGTGCTTTTCTTAACAAACGGTATGCATTTCAGACTTTTGATTATCATAATTTTTAAATATATTTTTTTTTCTTTTGAAATGCTTGCCTTGTACTTTTTGAATCGTTATCGTTAAAAAGATTGACTGTACCTATTTTGATACAGATATTAAAAAAATATTAAAAATTATATATCATCCTATTTAAAACTTCCAAGTTGCCCCCTTATTCCTTAAAATAAGGCGACTTCCCAAAACGTACTATTAGCCTAATATACTTCCCCTTCCGTTCTATAAAACTAAAAAAAAATTTGTTGCTTAATCTCTTATAGTTTTGGAAACATCAGATTGTAACACTTTTGGGTTCCGCACCCTGTATTATGAAATAGGGTTTCAATCCATGATTTTTTTAATATTTTCGTAAAAGTTTTGTTTGTAGTCTCAAACATATCTTGTGAAGGTTCAAGTGAAGGTTCAAGCAAGTGTATAATTTCTTTCTTTTTTTTAACGAAAATATAGAAATTGATGAATGTTTGAATTAGAACAAAGATTGACACATAGCTTTTCTGTGATATAATGGTAAATGTTTCTCATTAATACACTTTTTGAAATTTACGAAACCTCTAGAATATATTCTCTCGCATTTTAGAATATAAAGAAAAAACAATTTGTTAATTTAGGAATGCTAGTCTAAATGTGATCTAGTACTGGGATTAAGTGAAGCTGTGTTAAATGTTTAATTAAGTTCAAGTTTGTTAAATATTAAATAAATTATTTAAGTAATTGTTTTTTTTTTTTTAAAATAAACTAATGAGTATTTTAGTTCCAAGGAACGAGTACAGTATGGGACCAATTGAATGATTCTACGGTGTTGTGATGCTTAAACACTTAAGCAACCATTACATCATAGACATACTCATATTCTCGCATACATTCGCTAAATATGTAAGAATATGTTTATAGGACCAGAAAATAATTCATATGTCTCAAATTATTAATAAGTTGCCATTAATATGTACTTATCACTATAAAATGTCGAAACTGTCAGTATTACAGTCGAATAAACACTTTTTAGAATAAGATGGTTTTTGTGTGTATTAAGTTAACATTTTTGAATACCTAGTTTAAAGTAATTCAGTCCCTAATTAAGACTGCTTCGGCAGAAATAATTGCTATTGAAATCTTAGTGCAATTAGACTTCTCAAAAATAAAAAATCTTATTAGTTTGATACAATCATCACTTGCTATTAAGCCATACATTGTATTATACATTCATTTTAATTGCTAATTAATTAATTTTTTTTGAAAATTTAAGCAATTTTGGAAAAGATATGTTTATTTCTTTATATAGGTTTTTTGGTGTTATGTATTTATCTGAAACAATCTATATCTGACAGCTACCACAAAACTGACAACTACTACCACATTCCCACCCCCATTTTTAGGGGTAGTTTGCTCTTGAAATCTGGTTAAAATTTTACTGAGCATGCATTTAGAGTTGCAGTATCATGTTATTCTATATATGAGAGCTACCAGACAACTACCAATTTTAACAAATTTCCATCCCCCTTTGAAGGGGTAGTTTACTATAGTGAAGTTTTGGTTAAAGTTTTGCTGACCACCCATTTAGTTACTGTATTGTCATGTTATTCTATATTTGGGAGCTATTAGACAACTACCAACTACTACCACCTTTAAGAAATTCCCATCCCCGTTTTTAGGGGTTGTTTACTCTTGAAGTTTGGAGTTTTAGTTTTGTCTGTGCCTATGCCATTAATGGGTATGCTCAGTGGTGCCAAATCAACCGTTTTTGCGGTAGTTTTACCGTTTTTGCTTCTCAAATTTCATGCTACAGTTACTTTGTAAATAGCTACCGTATTTCAAACGAACACCAAAAATGGAAAAAAAATTGCAAATTGTTTTGGAATTTATCAATATGATTAACTATAAAAAAAATTTTGAACAAATATTAAAAATCAAAAATATGCTGACGATACATTCGTATATCTAACTTTTAGCAGTTCGCTCTAAAATAATTGTTTGACACATTCTTCGGAAAATGTACAAACTTTTCCCAAATTAAATGCACTGAAAACGAAGACAAAGAAATAGGTTGTATACGAATAGTAATATTGGACTTTTACATACCAAAAATTATTTAGGTAACAACGCTTGTTATGATTTGAACAATTATTAAGCTGCCATAATACTAGCAGGTACAAAATGTCGGAATGTCGGGTTTGACTTCCAGCCCAGTCGTTCTCCCTCGCAAGGCAACGAGAAACCAGCGGGGTGGATTATACCCCAGGAAACCTCTCTGAAGAAGAAGTGCATGCACTTTCTATAGTTCGGAGCCCACGTTAAACTGTAGGTCTTCTATATCTGTCTGTCTGTAAATTATCTATCTCCGCGCATCAAACACAGATATAGGAGAGAGGTCGCCAACACCCTGAATAGGGTATTGCACTAGAGAAGAAGAAGAAGTATTGCTGACCGCTAATATACTACCGTTTCTAAATTCACATCTTCTGCTTTTTTTTTATGACGATTCTACTGCCTCTTCCAGACTAAGTCTGGCAATACGGGTATGCTGCTAATGACCAAGGTTAGTTAAGTGTGTAGGTTGCCTCGTAACTTTTGATCAGAGCGCGGTGGGAAAACGTCATAGGGTATGCTAGTTTAAAATAATGCTTATAGCACAGCACATTTTCAATGTTCAAATAAAAGCTGCCTCTACGCAATAATAAAATTATACAGTGCGTTTTTTTCAAGACTGGCCATACGATGTTACATGCTAATATTTCGACCCCCTGTTAACTTTTGTTCTCATGAAAATATCCAAGTTATTTTTGCACTACAAGTTGTAGAAATTTTTACTTTATTGAAATGATTTCAATTTAACATTAGAATCAACGAAGAAGCTACCAAAAACATTTTTTTATTTTATTTTATCCTCCTCCTCTGCCGGCACTACGGTCCATGTAGAACCTTGGCCTGCTCAATTACTTCCTTCCATTCCTCTCTATCTAGAGCCTTCCTCCTCCATCTTTTTATTTTCATTTCTCTTAGGTCATTTTCCACATCATCGCTCCATCTTTTTCTGGGTCGGCCTCGCTTCCGCGTCCCCTCTGGTTTTTTGTCAAATGCCATTTTTGGACCGCGATTATTTTTCATTCTTATTACGTGTCCCAACCATTTCAATCGTTGGGCCTTTGCTGTGGCAACTATATCCGGGTCTTCATATAGGTTTCTTAACTCGTGATTCATTCGGGTCCTCCATTCCCCTCCTTCTTGCACTGGCCCGTATACTCGTCTTAATATTTTTCTTTCCAAGATACACAGGTTTTTCTCGTCTTCTTGTTTTAGAACCCACGTTTCGCTTGCATTGTGTTACTACTGGTTTTATTATTGTTTTGTATATTCTCTTTTTGACATTTCTTGATATATTCCTTGATTGGAATATCTTTTTTAGTGCATAGTAGCTTCTATTTCCCGCTGAGATTCTTGTTTTTATTTCTTCGCTTGTTTCATTGTCTCTTGTGATTGTGCTTCCTAGGTATTTAAATTGTTGTGCTTCTTCGAAATTGTGATTATTTATTCTTATATTTGTCTGTTCTCTTCTCATGTCTCTCGTCATCAGCATGTACTTGGTTTTTTCTACATTTACCTTTAATCCAGCCTTTTCTGCTTCTTTTTCTAATTCACAATATGCAGTCTTTAGAGCTTGTTTTGTACTTGCTAGGATCACTACATCGTCTGCGTATGCTAGATATTGGCAGGTTCTGTTATAAATATTCCCTCCTGGATTTGTATCTATCTTTCTTATACATCTTTCGAGTACTAGGTTAAATAACGTCGTGGACAGAGGGTCGCCTTGCCTTAGTCCCCTTTTCACTTCGAACTGCTGGCAGGTTCCCTCGGTTTCTCGCTCTATTTTTTGTGTGTTGTACTGTGATTTTCGTTAGGCTAACTTGCTTTTCTGGGATTCCAAATTGTTTCATTGTCTGTTCTACATATTCTCTCTTAACGCTGTCGTATGCCTGCTTAAAGTCTTTGTACAGTTGGTGGACATCGATATTGTATTCATAGCATTTTTCCAGACTTGTTCTTATTGTGAATATGTGATCTGTCGTGGATCTTCCGCTTCTCAACCCTGATTGGTATTCGCCTAATGTTTCTTCTGCGTATGGTTTTATTCTTCCCGCTATTATAGAGGCCATAATTTTGTACACAACTCCTAATAAAGATATTCCTCTGTAACTTTTGCACTCCAGCTTATCTCCTTTCTTCTTATAGTTGGGACATATTATTGCATTTGACCAGCCATCTGGCATTTTCTCTTGTACCCATATCTCTTGTATTAGCTCGTGTATTTTGTCTCCTAGTTCTTTCCCTCCATTCTTTACTAGTTCCGCTGTTACCTCATCTTCTCCGGGCGATTTTTGGTTCTTTAATTTGTTCACTTGTTGTTTAACTTCTTCCCTCGTTAGTGGCTCTGCGTTTATGTGTGGGCCGTAGTACTGAGTATCTTTATTTTATTTTTTTTTCTTTTATTTTATACGACTTTTTAATTTCTAGTAGCCTGGATTTTTCGCTGACATTTGTAATTATTGGTTGACAGGAATAAAAATTCAATACAATTTTATAAGAAAGGTGCGTTTTCTTATAAAAATGGCGTCGAAGAACCTGTTCAAATATTACGGCATACATAAGAGGCGCTTCTAGTTGTGAAATTTCGGCAACATTTGCAGCTTTGCATCTCGATGTCGACAAAAATTCAGCCTACTAAAAATTAGAGTCGCATAAAATAATATTAGATGGAATCTAAAAAATGTTTTTGGTAGCTTCTTCGTTGCTTTTAGACATTAAATTTAAATCGTTTCAATACTGTATTAAATTCTACAACTTTTAGTGCAAAACTGAGTTGGATATTTTCATCAAAATGAACGTTAACAGGGGGTCGAAATATTAGCATGTAAAATCCTATAGCCAGTCTTGAAAAAAAGCGCACTGTATAATCTATTGATGCACGCGTTTGGTACGTCAGCAAGCTGTCAGTACTATTCAAGCGTACAGTGGGTTCCTGGCATTAGAGATGGGCAAATTGGCTCATTCTTCGATTTGGATTACAATATCTCTGTCATTCAAATGAACCGGATCAAATGAGCCGAATTACGTAAATGATTAGACTAGGAACCGGCAACCAAACCCACATGTCCTTTGTGCTGTCTAGCCGCTCCGTGTATTTTATCTACAAATATAAGGCAATTCCCCGAATTTCCGGTAAATCTGCTATGCTCAACTAGTCACCACAACTTATTATTACTTCTAGTGCTGAAGAGGTCTGCCCTGTGACTAGTCGTGGTCGTAGAACATAACGTCGTAGTCTGTACTAAACCACAGTACATTAAACCTTTCAAAATTCATTTTCTTTTTTGAATTAAAATATAAAACGAAATAAATGTTTGTTTGAGAACTGCTGAGATTGATAGAAAATGCTACTATTACATAAACGGCAATTTAAATCCAATGTGGTAAAAACGTTAAAACTGAACTTGCAGCTGATAACTGATAATAAACTTCTTGTGCTCTTTCAACATTTCTTACTCTTCTTTTCAGTTTAGTTTTTCTACCGATAACATTTCTTTGAACTATTTAATTTAACGATTTTACAGATTAATAAAAAATACAATTTTAATAATTAAACGTTGGAGTTACATTGAATACTTACATGTTGTTAATTCTTAATTCAATTAAAATTTAATTCTAAAACTAAAGAACACTATCACATATGCGTTTTCTTATCAGAGGTGTGCCTTTAGAGCATCTAGAGGAATGTGTGAATTAAACATACATTTCCTGCTAGACAAGGTGCTCTTTCTAAATAAAACACATATTGTTAACACTAACATAATTAGCTCAAAGTTTTGTTATTATCCTGCAGTAATCACCCAACTTTGTGTCAAATTTTCACGATGTATTTTCCCGTATATTATTGGTACCAATAAAATAGTTTTTCTTTGTGTATAAATACTGCAATCAACTGAGTGTTTTAATATTTGTACCTATTTTTGATGCACCCATAAACGAACATTATAAACATTTCAGTGGTAGACGGTGCTACTGAGCTAAACTTAGCCTTAGCCTTTGCTGGTATTCTTCCTTATATCATTTTTCTTAAGTTGGGAAAGTAAAAGCGTATTAGCGTTATTACTGGGCCATATCTATTGTGATCGTGGACAAAAAAATCGATTTATGATTTTGACGATATTGCAACTTTTTAAGAATCCAAGAAGTTGTTTTTACGTCATCATGTGGCACATTGTAAGCCCAGAAACTACTTTGGAATATTAAATTTTGGAGGTAGATTGTAGACTTTCGAATTGTTATAGGAATTTTTTAAGGCTCTCAATATAAACACGAATAAAAAAATAATAGATGATAGTTTGCCTTCATTCTAACTATCCCTCTAGCGTCTAGCGTCTTATTCGATGTTGGAGCTAAACAGTACTGTAATCTAATAATAATTGTTGAAGCCACAACTTTTAAAGGCAAAATGTGTCGCACATTCTTTTTCTTAACTTTTAATGCACTTAAATCAAATCAAATATGAATATAAATTCTGAAACTGAAGAGTGGTTTAAGATTAAAGAACGGGGGGGGGGGGGGGGCAAAGGTTTTATGTTCACGACAATTTACTGTATGGTCTAATTACAAGCGTAGAACACAATTTCGAACTTATTTTATAAATACGATTACTTACGATAAGCAGTTTATACCCTTCGAAACTTTCACTTTTCAGTTCCGTCAAATGCATACCCACTTCCAAACAACCCAACCTAACTACCGAGCTCGTCCTCGCTGCTTCGAATGTATGAAAATCCGATTACAGGTAGGCCCGAACTAGGGTCGACCGGATAAGACCTCTTAAGAGCTCTTAACCTACAGACCTACCACGACCGCCTTAATAATTTAGGTAGGTAATAGTAGGAGGCTGATACTTTTCAAACGTTAAGTAGAGTAATTGTTTTGTTTTCATAGCACATCTATTTTATTGCAATTTATAAAGAAAGAAATCAAAAGGACACAAAAAATCCTAGAAAGTTTAATATTTGGTATACAAAATCCTATATCAAATTGAAAAAAAAAATTTTACATTTGCTGGCGTCAAGAAATACTGGATATTTTATTTAAAAAACAAGTCAATATTTAATGTTTTGCAAAACGAACTTTAAATTATGAATACCCTATGTAATAATGAGCTGTTTTTAACATATCACCGAATATTTTATAATGTGTTAATAGTCTGTAGAAAACATCGAGGGTGATCCTATTTGGTGTCTAAAATATTAATTTTGTAATATTAATCTACAAACGTCAAAATTTTTGAAAATAATTAAATAACTCGGAAATCACCAATTTCAAGATTATAGTATCTTTTTGTATCTAAAATGCAATGCAAAATCTAAAAATGCAATAATATACAAGGTATTCTATTTAAAATAACAAAATATTGTGCTGTGCAGGCATAACTAAACACTCAGTATAATTGGTAACAATTTTGGGTTATACAGCAGTTAATTACCAACAATTTTTATTTAAAAAAATAATATTTCCAATAGGTAAAGAAATAAAAGTAGGGGGGACACATAAATGACTCACCCTGTATATAAAATTAAGTTAAGATTTATTTACTACTCTGAATAAAAAATAGAACGGCTTGCCATAACACTGCAAATGTGAGCATATTAAAATAAATAGAACAACGTTTATATCGGAGTTTTCTGCGATAGCAAAAATAATCAACCAATTATTGTTTGAATATCTTTTGAATACAAAAATTTGAATTTCGCGCGCTCTTGCGAAAGCCGTTTAAACGTGCATTTTGAACAAATGAACACAACACAACAAGAACAATTGCCTCAAGCTGTTCGGCGTCGTTTAGATTTAGAAGAATTTCGGAGAGCGAGGCGTTTATAAAGAGTTCAGTATTAACAAATTATAATTTATTCTTCCCTGCAAAATGCCGATTCTATTGTTAAAGTACTAAACTATGGAATTTGTACTTCCTACTTTTTCCTTACCTTTTACCTTTTAAGTGCGGGCTAATTTGAAAAGAAGATGAAAAATCTTCAACTTTTTACTTTATCACGTAAAGCGGTATATATTACTGAAGAGGATGCTAAGCACATTGCTTTCGTAAACAATAAGGTGTATGTGTTCAGAAATAATGTGTTGACTATGTACGAGGATGGACCTGGCGAAGAAGTGACCACAATAACTTGTCATTCCAAGGATGTCATACAATTTGAATACCTCACTCACCAACAACTTTTATGCATTGGAGCTAAATCGGAGTTTGTTTGCGTAAATCTATCTGATAAATCAATAAAAAGAATTGAATCAGAATCGATAGCTACAGAGTCGGAATCTTCATTTGAATTCGAGAGTGCTGTATGGAGTCCCACAAAAGAAGCTTTTGTAGCTGTAAAATTGGATCGTGAGCTGTGCGTATTCGAAGTAAACTTTGAACAACAACTTATGAAAAAAAAGAGATCGTGTAATTTACATAACAAACTTCCGAGAGTAGAGCAGTTAGGATGGGGTTTGCCTCAACTCCAGTTTCGTAGTCCTGTAGAAGTGGCGTTAATGAATTCCTTTAAAGACGAAGGTAAGTTACATTAACTTCAATTAGACCTTAATTCAATTTTTTTTAAATTAATGTTTTAATATTTCAGAAGCTATACCAGAAAAAAACCACACCATAAAAATATCTTGGCGTGAAAATGCAGAACAGTTTGCTGTAAATTATCGTGTTAATGAAATAAGGAAAATTAGAGTTTATGATTACCCATGTAACTTACTGCACGAATCAGAAAATGTCATTGGATTACAATCGGCTATTGCTTGGAAACCCATTGGTAATTGGATTGCAGGAGTTGTTTGGACTACAAAGCGTTGTCAACTAACAATGTTTGAAAAAAATTGTTTGATGAAATGTAGCTTCGATCTAGCAAAAACTGTAAGTACTTGAACATAACTTTTTTGAAGTTTAATTACAAATAATCACATGTTTCAAACAACAATATTTATTAGTTAATTATAGTGAATCTTTATCAATCCTTTCTATGTAATTGTGGTTTTGTCATGTTGTATCCCAGTGAATGGGTTCTTCTTGTTTTTATTTAGAAAATAAGGTGGTTTCATAGACTTTGATATGTGACACTATCATCCCTTTTTATTTGGATTGATTGATTATATTGCTGCAGTTGGTATGACATTATTATATCACTGTGTGTAATTAAATAAATTCTTTATTAGCAGTTAGCTAAACATACAAGTGGTATGTTATTAGCATCCAAAATAACAATAAACTGATAAAAGAAACGTAACATAACTAACCAAATTGACAATAAACTGAACAAACCTATATAACAATACATAAATAATTATTTATATTCCTCTCAAAGTAATAATATAATTCTTTAATGAACTACAACTCCTCGAAAAAGTTTGATGTTTGTAGTACCTACAATAATCTTCATTTGTTATTGCTTCTTAAAGCAGTTCAGCCTCTGTATCGCACAAACCCATGAAACCAGCCATTATACTGCATTTAAAATAAAGGAAACACATCTGAATATCTTTGCGCGTTGCATATGTGAAAAATAATGGAAGAAGCAAGAATTCAAATAGCGCATGCGATAGTCTTACTATTAGATTAGATTGGTTTGTTTAGAGAGGGTTGTTTTGGCTAGAGAGCCTCTCATCACTTCGACCTAAAGAGATCTTTTGTGAGTACCCTACCAAGTTGAGTCTCCCAACTTCCTAAACCTTTTGTAAAGTTTTGGATTTTTTTGGTGGCTATTTTCCCTATACATTGAGGCAACACAGTTACCTCTTCTAGAAATTGTAGCCTTTTGTGTGCCAGTGCATCGCACTCGCATAATATATGTTCTGCAGTTTCTTTTGCTAGCGCCCAGAACCTGCAGTTGTCATTGTCGACTTTCCCATACTTCTACTGAAGTAAGGAAAGTTATAATTTCATGCAAATTATCTCTGAAACCCGTTGACTGATTTTTTCAAGATTTGGTGTGTGGAAGTTTTTTAGTTGCAGGTAGTTCTTTGTAAGGTCGTTAATCGGAACCAGAAACGGAAATTAGACCTGTTTTTGGTAAAGATTTTTTTCTAAACACTTTTTTTAAATTTTGAATATATAGCGTTGTAGTGCATCTGAAGACAGATCAAATGCTTTTTTACTAAATGTTGTATCTTCAAAATGAAGGCCGCTACGAATTTTTGAAAATTTTAACTTTAATGCCCAATTACTCAAAAACAAAATATCCAATCCATACAAATTATTATATTATTTGGTAGCCCTTAATAAGTATAATCAAGTGATGTCAAAATATTTTTTGAAATATGATAATTGTAAATATACTAGCGGTTCGAAATTTGGGACATTTTCAAAAAAAATCCTCAAAAAATGTTCACACGATTTTTTTTTAACTTTTTGAGCTGATAGAGCTTGCAATGAACTACCAAATTTGTTCTTTACTAATTTCCCAAATTTCTCTAGGAATTTTTAAAAGTTTTGAAATTAATTATTTTTTTATTCTTAAACGCAAACGCCGATTGTTATAAACTTTTATCACTTCGATAGACTATTTGAAGTACTTTATTAGGATCAGCGAGAATTTTCAACTATTTTGAAAATTAAGAAAAAAAACGATACTTTTTAATATCAACAACGTCTTTTCCGGCAGTTACGTAATTTTAACTACGCCTATAGCTCTTATAAAAATAAATATTTTTCATTCTTTGCATATTTTGGATAATTGTATAAATAAAGCTGTTATAACTATTTTCGTGAGCGCATTAATTATCTTAGCGCCTTTCACGTCTAGTCGTAAGAGCGCCCGCAACCCGTAAGTAACCAACGTCTTGAGTTTGCAGTGGGCTTGTACCGGCTAAATTAGATGTAAATTTCCATCACTTCTTGACGCGAGAGTATTTAAAACGTTAAAAGTATGGGAAAGTACCAAGTGATCAGCTGCTTTTTTTTCTAGTATTCCCTCATGCCTCAGCACCCGCATTAGGGTAACCTTGTTGTTTTTTGCCAGTTGCTTTGGGGATTGTTTACAATCAAACGCAATTTGACTCAAAAGTGTAAGAGCTTATATTTTTTTTTAATACAGCTTCAATAGATCTACAACTTTTTCTTTGGTGATTTTTTTCCTATTTTCATAATGAATAGATATTTTACCTAAAAGAAATCCCAAAATACCCATGGCTTTTACTATACTCGTATATAGTAAATAAGTAACGGAATTGATCGTGAGCTCAAACAAGAAATGGCTTATAGCCATAAGTTAATAACAACATTCTTCCATTTCGATTATTTTTTTGTGGTATTTTATCGATATTTTTAGTTAGTTTTTTTTAATTTCTTCTTCAAAACTGAAGAATAAGGATAATTTAAAAAAAACGCCAAAATATGCAATTAAAGTATTAAAAATAAAAAAAATTATTAAAATTTCTACAACATTTTTTAGATTTTTCTCTTGCCACTTCATGTAATTCTGTCAGGCTTTTAAGTGGCTGTTGGTGCAATCTGATCATACCTCTTTGAAAACCCCTTCTTAACCCTTGTTAAAGAATAAACTATCAGTACAATCTGCCACAATAAAATAAATCAAATCAACCTTTACCTAACCATTTACCTCTAGAATCAAGAGTTTGGGGTTTGAATACGAAAAACTTAAAAAAACTGAGGCGGATGAAATGCGCATTTGTCAATGTGCCATCTCTCAGAAGCAATATAAAACTATGGGTCTTCGTGTGATAGATGTTTGCACGTTAAAGATCCCTACACTGTAGAAGGCAGAGGTTTGGCTAAATTTTTTGATAAAGTGGTTTACCTTCTAGCATCGATGATTGCCATAGCAGCAGAAAAGGCCGACGATAAATACACTTACTGGGCCACCCTGCTTTCTTATTGTGGAAATAATTTGAGTGTAGTTTGCATATTGATGGGAATACAAAAATTTTAATGTTTTATTAAAAAGCAACGTATAAATTGTAAATAATAGCGGACCAAATATAGAGCCTTGAGAGTAGACATACGCACCCATTACTAAAGAGGATCTCCAATTGGCTATCACTGGGACTAAATCAGAATCTTCCGGCCCGGATGGGTTTAAAATATCGCATTTAAAGAAAATTCCGGAAATCAAAATGATTATTTTGTTTAATGGTATGGTTTACCTTTCCTACATTCCACCGTCCTTTAAGGAATGTAGGACTATACTGATCCCCAAAACCGGTGATACCAGGGATATTAACAATTGGAGGCCCATTACTGTATCATCCGTATTTTTACGAGTAATTAATAAAATTATGGGAAAGCGTCTGTCTGTGTTGCCTCTACATAGTGCCCAGAGAGGGTTCGTCAAAATGGATGGATGCCTGGCGAATAATCTGTGTATTCAATACATTATTAAGCAACAACGGAAATTAATCAAACCCCTCTCAATTCTCACCTTAGATCTGAGGAAGGCTTTTGATACCCTATCCTGCTCATCCATCATTAGGGGCTTGAAAAGGTTTCGCCTGCACCAGAAAACCATAGACTTTATCCTGGAAGGTTATCAGGAATGTTATACCACCGTGTCCTATCTTGGACTTAAGACCGGGCGTATTAAAATAACTCGCGGCGTCAAACAGGGCGATCCATTATCACCATTTCTCTTCAATATTGTGCTTGACGAACTTATTTGTAAACTTCAGCTTTCGGGAGGGGGTATCCCTCTTACCCCTGATGTCAATTTGGCCGTCGCAGCATTTGCTGACGACTTAGCACTTTTTGCCAATTCAGTTTCTGAAGCACAACTATTGTTGAGGATGGCCACAAAATTTTTTTATCTGCGCGGATTAGCGCTTAATCCTTCCCTCAAAGAAAAAACTATTTGCTTTCGGCTGCCGGGTCTAACCTAACCTAACCCAACCGCCGGCCGCCGGATCTAACCCAACCGCCGGCCGCCAGATCTAACCTAACCTAACCTAACCGTGCGCGTAAGACGCGGTTGCGGGCGTGTGTGACCTGCACGAGCTGGGTAACCGCGTCTCACCCGCACCTAAACTAACCGTGCGCGTAAGACGCGGTTGCAGGCGTGTGTGACCTGCACGGGCTGGGTAACCGCGTCTTACCCGCACCTAACCTAACCGTGCGCGTAAGACGCGGTTGCGGGCGTGTGTGACCTGCACGGGCTGGGTAACCGCGTCTCACCCGCACCTAACTTAACCGTGCGCGTAAGACGCGGTTGCGGGCGTGTATGACCTGCACGAGCTGGGTAACCGCGTCTCACCCGCACCTAAACTAACCGTGCGCGTAAGACGCGGTTGCGGGCGTATGTGACCTGCACGAACTGGGTAACCGCGTCTCACCCGCACCTAAACTAACCGTGCGCGTAAGACGCGGTTGCGGGCGTGTGTGACCTGCACGGACTGGGTAACCGCGTCTCACCCGCACCTAACCTAACCGTGCGCGTAAGACGCGGTTGCGGGCATGTGTGACCTGCACGGGCTGGGTAACCGCGTCTCACCCGCACCTAACCTAACCGTGCGCGTAAGACGCGGTTGCGGGCGTGTGTGATTTACACGGGCTGGATAACCGCGTCTCACCCGCACCTAACCTAACCGTGCGCGTAAGACGCGGTTGCGGGCGTGTGTGACCTGCACCGGCCGGTAAACCGCGTCTCACCCGCACCGTATGGTGTCCGAGACCACGGCGGGGCGTGTGTCACCCGAACCGGTGATGCCGAAAGTCAAATAGTGGGTACGGGTAAGACACGCCGTACTTGTAATATTTTCAATAACCGAATCGGTACGCGTCAGACACAACAGGTCGGCTTGATCAATCGCAGAGAAAATTGATGCAGACCGTGTATAGTCAACCGGCGTGCTTCAATCGCGTCCTGATGCAGAGTACGAGTAAAATTACTGTGGCAACAGGATTAAGTAGGACCGGCACGTATCTATCGAAATTGTTACAATTCAGAATGCGGGCGCGTGTCATCTGCACAGGCCGGCTAACCGCGTCTCAACCGCACCAAACAACTCTGTCAGCGGTGACGGGCGTGTGTTACCCGCACCAAAAGTCAAATAGTAGGTACGGGTAAGACACGCCGTACTTGTAATATTTTCAATAACCGAATCGGTACGCGTCACACACAGCAGATCGGCTTGCATCAATCGCCCAAAAAATTGATGCACGCCTCAGCCCGGGGCCGGCGTGCGTCAATCGCGGCTGCTAAAATTTATTAACGGTGCAGGTAAGACACGTTAGATTTCAGTCGGTGCAGGTAAGACACGTTAGATTTCAGTCGGTGCGGGTAAGAAACGTCGGTCGAGTCGGTTCGTGTCAGACACGTTGGATCTGCCAAAGTTTAAACGATCGGCGTGCATCAATCGCGCTCATAATTGGGAAACTAAATAACGACGGCGCGCATCAATCGTTTCGGAGTGCGTCAGTTGTAAATTAAAAGGTTATGGGTTAGGCCGCATAAATCGCGCTGCTAAAATGTTCTAACGGTGCGGGTAAGACACGTTGGATTCGAGTCGGTGCGGGTAAGACACGTTAGATTTCAATCGGTGCGGGTAAGACACGTTGGTCGAGTCGGTACCCAAAGCTATAGCGTCGCCGACGGACGTGATCTGGGTCTGTCCGAGAGCGCCGCCGCTAGCAGCCGGACGGTCCCGAAGTCGGTACGAGGCCCGAACTTGCGAAACTTCGCCGCGCTTGCGACGGGCCGGACGCCTACTGGAGGCGGCCCCACGTCTCTGGCATACCGTCGAGCGGGCCGACCAGGACACCGCGTCGGTCCGTACGGACGATACGGCCCCGATGGGCCGCACGCCGCAGGGAAATGTAGCGCTTGGGAGGGTTCATCATCCCGAGGTCGCGCGGCGCGTCCAAGTCCTTGAACGGGGCCACTTACCCATAGAGGGTGCCAGGCCCGTAGCGACCGCCGCAAGCAGCGGGAGGACCTCTCCTCAGAGTCGGGTTGTTGAGAGTGCAGCCCTAAGTGGGTGGTAAACTCCATCTAAGGCTAAATACAACCACGAGACCGATAGCGAACAAGTACCGTGAGGGAAAGTTGAAAAGAACTTTGAAGAGAGAGTTCAAGAGTACGTGAAACCGTTCAGGGGTAAACCTGAGAAACCCGAAAGGTCGAAGACGGAGATTCAACCGGGTTACCGTTCGATCGGAGTGCGTTCGGGAGGCGTCGACGGGCGTTTAACCGCGTCCGTCGCGTTCCGACCGACGACTTCGGTCACGGACGCGTGCACTTCTCCGTTAGTAGGATGTCGCGACTCGTTGGGCGCCGGTCTACGGCCCGCTCGGGAGCCCGTGCGGCGTGCGGTCCTTCGGGGCCGTATCGTCCGTACGGACCGACGCGGTGTCCTGGCCGGCCCGCTCGACGGTATGCCAGAGACGTGGGGCCGCCTCCAGTAGGAGTCCGGCCCGTCGCAAGCGCGGCGAAGTTTCGCAAGTTCGGGCTTCGTACCGACTTCGGGACCGTCCGGCTGCTAGCGGCGGCGCTCTCGGACAGACCCAGATCACGTCCGTCGGCGACGCTATAGCTTTGGGTACTTTCAGGACCCGTCTTGAAACACGGACCAAGGAGTCTAGCATGTGCGCGAGTCATTGGGATTCTGTGCTAAACCTAAAGGCGAAATGAAATTGAAGGCGCGCTTTGCGCGCGCCTAGGGAGGATGGGCGGGAAATTGAATCTCGCCCCGCACTCCCGGGGCGTCTCGTTCTCATTGCGAGAAGAGGCGCACCCAGAGCGTACACGCTGGGACCCGAAAGATGGTGAACTATGCCTGGTCAGGACGAAGTCAGGGGAAACCCTGATGGAGGTCCGTAGCGATTCTGACGTGCAAATCGATCGTCGGAACTGGGTATAGGGGCGAAAGACTAATCGAACCATCTAGTAGCTGGTTCCCTCCGAAGTTTCTCTCAGGATAGCTGGCGCTCGCAATTTGCGAGTCTCATCCGGTAAAGCGAATGATTAGAGGCATTGGGGTCGAAACGGCCTCAACCTATTCTCAATCGGCGCGCTGCCATGAAGCTCTGACGAGTAGGAGGGTCGCGGCGGTGAGCGCAGAAGGACTGGCCGCGAGGCCGTCTGGAGCCGCCGTCGGCGCAGATCTTGGTGGTAGTAGCAAATACTCCAGCGAGGCCCTGGAGGACTGACGTGGAGAAGGGTTTCGTGTGAACAGCCGTTGCACACGAGTCAGTCGATCCTAAGCCCTAGGCGAAAGCCGATGTCGATGAAGGCGCGCTTATCGCATTAAATAAATGTTGCTGAAGTCGCGCCCGACGGGCGAAAGGGAATCCGGTTCCTATTCCGGAACCCGGCAGCGGAACCGTTAATAAGTCGGGCCCTCCCAAGACAGTTCGTCGGGGCAACCCAAAATGACCCGGAGACGCCGTCCGGAGATGCGGGAAGAGTTTTCTTTTCTGCATGAGCGTTCGAGTTCCATGGAATCCTCTAGCAGGGAGATATGGTTGGAACGCGAAGAGCACCGCAGTTGCGGCGGTGTCCGCATCTTCCCCTCGGACCTTGAAAATCCGGGAGATGGCCACGTGGAGGAGTCGCGCCGGCTCCTCCCATATCCGCAGCAGGTCTCCAAGGTGAATAGCCTCTAGTCGATAGAATAATGTAGGTAAGGGAAGTCGGCAAATTGGACCCGTAACTTCGGGATAAGGATTGGCTCTGAGGATCGGGGCGTGTCGGGCTTGGTCGGGAAGCGGGTACCGGCTCACGTGCCGGGCCTGGGCGAGGTGATGACACGCGTCGGCGTTCGCGTCGGCGGGGCTCCGCGTGTTCGGCTCCGAGCTCGGTCCCGTGCCTTGGCCTCCCGCGGAACTTCCTTGCTACGAGGCCTTGGCGGTCGGCTCCTGTCGAACCCGGGTGTACCTCTTCGGCCGCCATTCAACGGTCAACTCAGAACTGGCACGGACCGGGGGAATCCGACTGTCTAATTAAAACAAAGCATTCGGGTGTTGACACAATGTGATTTCTGCCCAGTGCTCTGAATGTCAACGTGAAGAAATTCAAGCAAGCCCGGATAAGCGGGAGTAACTATGACTCTCTGGTCACAGAGTTACGAAAGTCTGATCAAAGATAGTCAAAGCGTCTGCCGAGATTTTTCTGCGATTTTTTCTGAGTACTTGAACCAGTCTGAGCCTGTGATCAAGTCACCTAGCAGTTCCTCTGGAGAACACTTTTATGGTGTTCCGCTTCCAGAAACTGAGAGTCGGGTAGCGCTAAGCTAGGTAGGCGACTTACTGCGTTCTACTGTCCTATACCAGGAGGCCGCTCTCCATTTAGCCTCCGAGGACAGGCAGACCAACGATTGAATAAACGCAGTAAGAAGAAAGTTGGTCTGTGGTAATCGTCACCTCGGTACGAGGTCGTTCCTGGTGGGGTTCTGTACAGTTTATTTTATTGAGGCTCGCAAGTTTTACTGCGATGCTCCCCCCCCCCCCACCTCCCCTAAGAGAGGCAGAAGAATTCCGGTGTACGTGTGGAGCGTCGTATGCTACTCTCAGAAGCCTTCAACAATACCGTAGGCGCTGCAATGCTCCACTTCCCGACGAAGGAGTGGAGCATAGAGCCGATACCAAGTGTAACGTCTGCAATAAGATGTTTCAATCTAAACAACATCTGAGACAGCACCAAGAACGATGCCGGGCTCCTCGCCCGATGGACAATCAAGAATGTCAATGGTGTGGTCGTCGTTTTGAAAGCTTGGCTGGGTTGCGACAACACCAAAGAAAAGCACACCCCCTGGAGTACAATCAAATTGGACTTCAGGCTGCCGAACAAGCTCCCACCAATACATATTCTCAATTAGAACTACTCTCCATGGCTCGCGAAGAAGCTAGTTTCCAAGGTACCAATGTCAACGTATACTTGGTCAGTATAATGGGTAAGACCTTGGAGAGCATTAAATATCAACGCCGTAAAGCGACGTATAAAAGTCTAGTCGCCCGTGTTAAACAAGATCTCGAAGAAGCAGCTGGTTTAGAAGAAGAAGGTGTGGCTGATCGACAAAAGTCCCCCTCCCCCCTTCCACTTCCCCGCCCACTCCATTAGCGGATCTCGATACTCCTGTTTTTCAATTTAATCCTACCCAAGAACAAGCTCCACCTAGCCCAATACCTTTCTTGAGACCCCGTCCCCCTCAACCACGACCTAGAGTCGCAGCCTTTAATCGTGCCTGTGCTAGGAGAAACGAGGAATTTATTAACTTCTTCACCAACCTTCTTAACCGGCGAAGAAGAGAATATGTTACAACGTCTGCTCTCTAACAACCCACTCGTGAAAGAGAGTATAGACAAATTGGTCCTCGATTCGACGGAAGATAATCAAAACAATGCACGTCGACCTGGTCAGTCACGACCTCCCAGGCAAGCCAGAACGGGCAAGAAGTATAGGGGTTTAGCAGCTGAACGAGCTAAATATAAACGTAACCAGGAGCTATTTACGAAGAACCGCAGAAAACTCGCTAACATCATCATAGATCCGAAAGAGCCGGGCTTACGAACACCCTCCCTGGATGTGGTGGAAAATACTTATCGTGAAAGGTTTGGCGGCGAACCTAGGCCCGATGATGCCGCTTACCTCTCAGTATCTACAGTGAATGAGGAGGGAATTGATACCTTCGTCCCTATCACCGTTGACGAAGTCAAATGGGCTACCTCCTCATGCAGGTCAATGGCAGCGGGACCAGATGACCTTAACATCTTCCATCTCCGTAGGATACCTCTCCCCCGCCTCCATCTCCTGTTCAACGCAATGTACTTCACTGGACATACGCCAACTGCCATGAAAAAGTGCAGAACTATTCTTATTCCAAAAAGTGGTGATCTGGAAGATATTAATAACTGGCGTCCTATTACTATTGCTTCCATATGGGTCCGAACGCTCAACAAAATCATCGCCAAAAGATTGGGGAATTTACCCCTTTGCAAATTACAATCTGGCTTCCAAAAACTAGACGGCTGTTTTGCCAACAGTGTCGTTTTGGAGTCAATAATCAAGACCGCAAGAAGTGAGTTACAACCACACGCTATCCTCACTCTTGACTTGGCTAAAGCGTTCGACTCGGTGGAACATTCATCGATCCACAGAGCGTTGAAGAGGGGCAGGTTGCACCCCAACACCATTAACTATATATTAAATTCCTACAAAGATTGTTCTACTTACATCCAATGTGGAGAAGAGAAGACGGGATGGATTCCCGTGAAGAAAGGTGTGAAGCAGGGGACACATTGTCCCCTGTACTGTTTAATCTCGTCATGGACGAGTTATTAGAACATCTGAGCCGCCAAGAAGCTGGTCTTCCAACACGAAGAAATAGCGATGTTCGCATCCCTGCACTGGCGTACGCGGGTGACCTTTTACTCCTCGGTAAAACAAATGGAGAAGCCTCCCAGCTACTGAAGATAACACGAAAATTCCTTGATGATAGAGGCCTTGTAATCAATACCTCTAAATGCACTGCCCTCTCTGCTGTCATGGTTCCCAAGAAGAAGAAGCTCTGTATCGTGACAACCCCCAAGTTCTATATAGAGGGAGATCCGATACGGCAAATTCAACCCAGCGAGTGCTTCAAATACCTTGGTTTTAAATACGGGGCACTCGGGGTCCTAAATGCAGAGATTGGGAAGCTTCGAACATCGCTGGAGAGGATAACAGCTGCTGCACTAAAGCCCCTCCAGAAACTGGCCCTCATCAAACAATTTGCCATTCCAGCCGTCTTATACGCACTTCAGTCACTTTGGTACATATAAGAAGTCGCTCATATCAGCCGATAAAGCTATTAGAGCGGCCGTTAAAATATCATTAAGGCTCCCACCAACAACCCCCAATGGCCTCCTATACGCCAATACCAGAGATGGAGGATTGGGAGTCCCCTGCTTGACGGATACCATCCCTGCATCGATAATTAGGCGCGCAGAGAAACTGTTTTTAACAGGAAACTCTGCTATCACTAGCGCACTAGAATCGCCGTGGTGCTCAAAACAACTTCGCCGCCTTGGCACAGTTGCCGCTCATGGCGCCACGACCAGAGCCATAAGATCGTTTTGGCAGGAAAATCTGCAGACGTCAACTAGCGGAAACGGGCTCCACCAGGGCAGCGATACAACCTTAAGCTGCCACTGGTTAACCCGCCCGCCCACTCAATGGAACAGCCGTGATCAAATACGAGCTGTTCAACTCAGGGGAAATCTGCTACCTACCATCAGCACTCCTTACAGTCAGGGAGCAGCAGGCAGATGTCGGGCTGGCTGCGAAAGGCATGAGTCTCTGTATCATGTCCTCCAACGCTGCCCCGTAACTCATTGGCAGCGTATCAAGAGGCATGATCATGGAGTCTCTGTCCTAGCAAAAGGTTTGGAAAAGAAAGGCTGGAGAGTCCTGAAAGAACCTAACATCTGGTGCACGGACGGTGTGAGGAAGATTCCTGATCTGATAATAGAGAAGGATGACCTAGTTATTGTATCTGACTTCCAAGTAGTGTGGGAGGGCCCTCGTCCACTACAATCGGCATATCAACAAAAACAGGCCATCCATGGTGGAGCTCCATTCCTTGAAGCCCTCAGGAAGAAGTGGCCCGAGAAGACCATCTATAACCATCCTGTTATTGTGGGTGCCCGTGGTACCTGGTGCCGCAATAACGCTGATTTATGGAGGAGAACGATATTACCCTCGTCCCTTGCTGAGATCATTATAAGGGACGTCATCAGAGGAGGCTCCTTCATCCACGCAGATTTCATGAAAATGGTCTGGCGAGGCCAACGACGCCTATACCAGCGACATTGACCTGCCCATGCGTAACAACACTACCGGCCGCGCGTATGCAAATATAGTACTGTTATAGTTTTACTTATATATGTATATATATATTTTATTATTAGTACTGTTGTTATATATTCTAGTATTCTGATAGCCCTATTCTGTAAATTATTACATGTACTGGGACGGCCCCATTTTGCCGTAAAGTTAATATAACGATTATAGCCAAATGCTTCGTCATCTAATTTGTGACGCGCATGAATGGATTAACGAGATTCCCACTGTCCCTACCCACTATCTAGCGAAACCACTGCCAAGGGAATGGGCTTGGAAAAATTAGCGGGGAAAGAAGACCCTGTTGAGCTTGACTCTAGTCTGGCACTGTAAGCAGACATGAGAGGTGTAGCATAAGTGGGAGGCGGTAACCATCCCGTAGCTCGGATCCGAGCTCGGTCCCGTGCCTTGGCCTCCCGCGGAACTTTCTTGCTACGAGGCCTCGGCGGTCGGCTCCTGTCGATCCCGGGTGTACCTCTTCGGCCGCCATTCAACGGTCAACTCAGAACTGGCACGGACCGGGGGGAATCCGACTGTCTAATTAAAACAAAGCATTGCGATGACCCCAGCGGGTGTTGACGCAATGTGATTTCTGCCCAGTGCTCTGAATGTCAACGTGAAGAAATTCAAGCAAGGTTAAACGAGAGTAACTATGAACCTCTTAGAATCTGGATACCAATACCCAATACAGAGCCTTGAGGCCCACCCAACTGCAGAATCTGGATGTCTGATGTAACATTGGATATTCTTACAGCTTTCTTCCGATCAGTCAGATATATTTTAAACAATTTAAGCGGAATCTCACCAAATCCAATGTATCTGCATCTTAATGAGAATTTTATGATTCAGAGTGTCAAACATTATGCTTCAATCTAACAAAGCAAGCAGTGAAAAGTCTATTATCATCTAATGAGTATCTGTATATAAAATACTTAATTACTTTAACAATATCTATTTATTTTACCCTTATACGTATTTCGGCATGTTTACATGCCATTGTTAAAGGTTATATGAAAAAGTAAACAGTTAGTGTTGTTATAGCAATAGAACTTTGTTACTTATCTTGGTAATCGTCTGCAGATGACTTGATTTCTTATTCCAAAATGTCCAGTAGAGGAGAATTTAAGAGATCAATTTGCTCATTTATTATTTGTCTAAATATATCGTCACATTTATTACGGAGAGCAGAACTGCAACTATAGCCTGGCCAAAATCCTGACCGCGTATCGAGAAGTTTGGTATGCTGAGCCACGTAATTTCTAATTTGTGTATCAATTACTTTTTCCAAAAATTTTTAGAGTACCGGTGACATGCTGGCTTGGCGAAAATGTTTAAATTCAACGGGATTACAACTGCTAGTTTCCAACTTTCTGGGAAAATTTCCTCTAAAATGCAAATATTTACTATATGACATATAGTTTTTAAAATTGTTTGATCATCAACTTCGATAAAGTTAAATATACATTTCTGGATCAATAACTTACTGTTATTGTAAACATGCACAGTTTTATTATTAACATTAGTTACCTTTAGAATAGTATTGATGAAAAATCATTAAATTTATTCTGATCTTTTAAAGCTAACAGTATTTCTGTTTTTGATTTTGAGTGTATGTTATATTTATCTAGTTTCTTTCATACAAATTTACTATCCAAAGTTAGCAATTCGTGCTAAAAAACGCGTTCTTTTCATTTCTTACCGCTTGTGTTGTGGAATTACGCAATTGTTTGTAGTTATCCCATTTTTAGTTTTTTTTTGAAGCTTTTCAGAGCATTGCCTTTAAGGGTCATCATAAGGTTAATATTGTCAGTAAGCCAAGGTGCGTAGGGCTTCGTAAACCTAAAAACAGTAACCGGTGCATGCGTATCAAAAAGTTTCTTTAACAAACCTGTTAGAAAATCAATCTTTGCATTAACATTGTCCATATCAAACATTTCACAAAAAGGCAGTGACATTAAATCTGCGGAAAAAACATCTAAATCAAAGTGTTTAATAGTAGGATAAGTTTTTATCTCACATTTTTGAATATATGTTTTGAGTCGCGGTATACAGTATTCTATTTGATGATCAGTTAAATTAAAATCACTCGTGTCACTATCACACACCGACAATATAACTAAATCTATAAGTGTGGCATTGGCGCTAGTTGGTTCGTCAATTACTTCAGTCTCCGATAAGAGATTGGGATTGGGTTGATTCATGTAGATGTCGTTTTCAGGTCAACGATTTTCTTAATCGACATTTTGAAGCATTACAATATCTTGTTAGATCTCCCATCCATGACAAGGAAGTGTTAGATTTCATAAAAGAGCACAATATTTATGAACGAACTTTGTGGTGCGTACAACCAGAAACTACATTATATACCGAAGTATCTCGTATTGTTGGTGTAAATCTTAGACATCAAAGTAAATATGAAGAAGCAGTAATTTTTTTCAATAGAGCCAAATTGTATGAAGATGCACTTGATGCATGTAAGCGTGGTTTGCTTTGGAAACGGGCTGTTGATATTATGCAAGAAATGCATCTTCATCAGAATAAATTTTCTCAGAATTTACGTTCCATGGTGGCAGACCTTAAAAGTGGTGGTAGAATAAAGGAAGCATCACAGATTTATGAAAAATATCTTGACGATTTATAAAACGGCAATTATGATGTGTATTGAGAACAAGTTATTTTCTCGTGCTATTAAATTAGCTCGAAAGCACAACTGCTATGACATTTATGGTAATAACAACGAAAAATTGTTTTATTCATTAGGTTATGACTTACTAAATTCTTGTTGCAGAATCCGACATTGTAGAAGGTGTTAACTTATATTGCTCATCCTTGTGTGATAAATTTAAATTAATGTTAGAGGAGTTTGTAATGTTTAAAACACGTTTATTTACATTAAGAACTGAAAAAGAAAATAGGTTTGAAAATCAAGATGGTATAGAAATTTTCGGACAACCAGATCATGGAGATCAAGATTCAAAAAGTACAAGGTAAGCACTTCAAAAGAAAAAAAATATATTTAAAAATTATGATAAAAGTCTGAAACGCATACCGTTTGTTAAGAAAAGCACATGAGCTTATAGCGCTTCGGGTATGTACTTTAGAAAACTTACTTTCGGAAGTACGGTTTAGGTTCATATTTTCTATCGCATCTACTGTGTACTACTTCCAGAATTAACCAGAAGTGTTATCAACTTTGCCTTTTTAAATAGATATACAGGGTTTAACAGACCACCCACGCACTATCTTTTATGGCTAAACTATTGAACCTGGATGGTGGGATAAAAAATTTGTTATATAAATCGTACATGAGGTATTTAGGATTAGGAGGTACGGAATTACACAGTTTCACACAATTTAAAAGTGGAATAGTTTATATTTTATTTGAAACTAAAAGGAGTCACTGACACTAACTGCATTTCGGCCTTTTGCACAAAACAAACGCCCCAAATTAACAGTTTTTGCAAAAAAAAACAACTGTACTGGCATCGTCAGCACAATTAGAAAAAATGTTCTCCAATTGGTCGCATATCCACAACAATTTATGGTTTAGACTAAGCCCGGATCACTTGAAATGATTACATATACATGTACATTTCTTCCACTTTTAATATAAGTTTCATATATTTCACGCAATATCCAATTTTATTTTTATTATTTCGTGTTATTTATAGTGATGGGTAAATCAGGAAGTTGGGACTATTCCCAAAATTCCGTTCTGGGAATTTTAACCAAAAAGCTTTCCTTCAAAGCAGTGGGAATATTTCCAATGTTCCTGTAATATTTCCAAATTTCCCAAATAAAACATGTAATATATAAATACACTGCCTAAAACTACCACATGGTTTTAAACACATAACAAAACGTTAGCATTGGCTAAACAATAATTACGAAGTTTAAATATTAGTTGTAGATTACATATTAGTATACAGGGTGTTCATAATTATTGGGGCACCATTGCTAACTGCATTATTATTGGAGGTACGAAGTTGGTTAATTAGCACAGTATTACAGTGTTTTGCGCTGATTACGATGCTGTATAAAAAAAAATTAAACGTTTCCTTCTTACTAATTTTGGTTAAAATTGAACATTCTGTATATTTTAGCATATTCTGAAAAAAATTTAATTCTGAACAAAAAAGTTCAATTGCAATATTAACCTAAAGTGGATAATAAGAAAGTTATTGGTAAAATTCTTTTATGGCTAGCAACAAATTGCTTCATAACTAGACATAATTTGTTGGTAAATGCCATAAATAGTCGCGAATAACATTTTTATTATCCACTTTAGCCTACTACTGCATACAAACTTTTATGTTCAGAATTTAATTTTCTTTCAGAATATTAAAAAATATTCTATTTAAAAAAATGTTGTTTTTATGAATAACTCGTAAATGCAACATTCAATTGTTTTTTGATTACAGCATCTTAATGAGTGCAAAAAACTGTATTATTTTGCCAAAGTAACCGATTTTATAACTCCAATTATAACAAAGTTAGCCCCAATAATTTCCAACACCCTGTGTAGTATAGTAATACTATATAGATATTTTTTTGTTTTATTTGTATGCTACAGAATTTTAATTAGTATAATTTATTTTTTCCTCAAATAAAATATAATATTTAAAAATGTAATAAAAGTATGGTTATTTCAGCTATTTGGTACCAATGTAGGTCAAAAGATTTCTGCCATCTAAAACTTTTTTAATTTCTGGGAATTTTGGCAATATTCCGGGTACTTTGGCAATATCCCAGTTTGGCAAAATTCCTAGAATTTAGTTTTAAAAATGTTATTGAAAGTTAAAGTTGCTTGGGAATATTCCCAAAAGATCAAAATTGCTGGCATTTACCCATTGCTATTTATTTATAGGATATAAAGTAACAATAAATTAATACGAAACCAGTTATTTAAATAAGACAGTTAGCATCAATGGCAAACGACAGTTTTACATCACATTTTTTTTTAATTTTCATGGCAACTCTGTTAAAGTTTCCCAATTTCCGCGGTTTTAATTTTTCACGGTAGCAAATTTTTAAAATGCTCATTATTTTCGTAGTGGAATGCTCTTAATAATTAACAATATACAGGGTGTCCTATTTAAAAAAGCAAAAGTTGATGCCACTTCTGGTTATTTCTGCAAGTACATGGATTTGGTAGTAAATACCGTCGTTAAGAATGCTTCCGAAAGGGAGTTACTTGACGTAAATAACTGAAGACCTGGAAGATGGTGCGTAATTTTATTAACGAACAGTAAATAATTTTACTTTTAGTTCCCGTGGCTCTTCACATATTTGCCGCAAACCTATAAGACATAGTTTGCAAGAAGGAAGTGTTTTTGAGGATATCGCTCTACTGGAAAGCTTGTACAATCTAATATATGAAGCTTTAGAGTGGGGACCAAAGGTACGCAAATTATGCCTGATTATTTTAAACTTTAAAAATGAACCTACACCATCATCTAATACTGTATTAATGTGTGATTTATTGTCGGACCTGCAGACAGATATGGTGTGCAGCATTCCAGAAATTTGGCCTCCACATATGAATAGTAGTAGTGGTGATCCTGTTGACATTGCTATATTTAAAAATGTGAATTTATTGGGTAAGTAATGCGGGATTAATTTTGAAATTAAAACCTCATTTTATGATTTATGTTTTTACAGACCCCAAATACCATACACCACCTGGAAACAATAATTTCCTGGAAACTCAATATACTCCATACTTCTTTAACCCTCCAGCAGGCGCGCCTTATTTCAAAACACCAGCGGGCGTGTGGCGCACAGATTGCACCGGAGGCATAGATCACATTCTAATGAAAGAAAATAAGTTGCTTTGTTATATTTTATTGTTTTAAACTAAAATTAATATTTATTGAACATTTATAACGTTTTAAATCAAAATCTAAGTAAGAAAAAATTAAATAAAATATAAATTCCTAATAAACAAAGTCAGCACGGAGAAGAAAATATTAATCACTATCGGTTGCAGATTCTGGTTGGGAAAGACATTTTTCGCAAGATGTTTTAGTGAATGCATGTTTCTTGGAAACAAAATCTTTGTAGTTGTCGTATCTGATTGTTGTGTTTATATTTTTAAAGCGTCCACATGTCACACAACGTCCTTTTCGTTTGGGTTTAGGTTCCCCTTCACTGGTCTCTTCTACATTTACTTGTAATTTGCTAAAAAAGTTTTAATATCCAAAGGAAGTGAAGATATTTTTGCCCTCTCTTCGACAAAGGGTTTTATTAGGTTCATTCCAAGATTTTTCAAAAATATTCTTCGTTTTAGTTTGGGATTATTTGCATTGGATTAGTACAATATTCGAGCATTTATTGCAGCCATGTCTATTATGGAGAAAAATATTAGTAACGGCCATCGCCTAGTAACTCTTTTGACAGAATATAATCCACACATGTGGTCTATTGTATCGATTCCACCTTTAGTTGCATTATAATCTAAGATTATTTCAGTTTTTTGTGTATCGTCGTCAATATTTCCAGTGTCATGCATTGTTGACAATAGAATAACTGATTTCTTTGATTTAGGTACATAGGACACTAGTGTAATGTTTTTTTGAAAACCAAATATTGAAGATTTTACTTCCCTGGTTTTGTTAGGTAAAAATTCAGGCGATATTTCCCGTTTATTTTTTTTTAACGTTCCTATTAGTGTTATTTTGTAATTTTTTAGTAATGTTTGCGCTAAGGATAACTGGTATACCAGTTGTCTACTGTTAGATTTCTATTTGAGTCCTTGAGTGCCTGTTTACAATTTCGGTAGGTGTATTTTGCACTCTATATGGTCCTTCAGATTGTAGACCACAATGTTTTTGCATCACTTAAAACAAACATTTTTATGCCGTATTTGGCTGACTTATCTGGCATGTTCTGCACAAAACTGCAGCGGCCTCTAAATCCTTCTAGTTTCTCGTCAATTGTTACAAATTCTCCCACAGAATATGTATTCTTACAATTAGTAACGAATGCATCTAAGATAACCCTTATGGCAGCCAATTTATCAGTTTTTTTCCGTTCTTCTCTCGTGTCACGGTCATTAAATCAAAGGCAACGTAACAGAAATAAAAATCTTTTATAACTCATTACTTGCCTTGTTATTATAAATCCTTAATCAATTTCCCATACCTCCTCAACATTCGTATGATTGCCTTTTTTTACACCTATATAAAATACAAGAGTCCAAGCAATGCTGTAATTTCAAATTTCGTAGTATGTTTTGCGTCTCGATCTCTTTTATAGTCAACTGTATTTCTTTTGTAGTCAATGTATAGATTTGTGTACTTCACAATATCTCCAATCACGTTTGTATCAATAATTTTGTCAAATGCGGAAAGCTCCGCTGTAAGTCCTCTTGCAACTTGTGTTGGTCCGGGCAAAATTTTTACCAAATTTTAGCGTTTCACTTCAGATGTAGTCGATATATCAGTCTTTCGCCACTTCGTCTTTTTATCTTTACCCAGAAGACATTCAGGAATTTCCTCATCTTCCGATTCATTTTCGGAATTTTCACTGCTATGGTTTTGTTGCTCGGAAGCGGTGTTATGATCACTTTCATTCACGACTTCAACAATTTCAGATACATCTTCACCACTTTCAACATCAATTGGCTGTTCTTCTTCCGATGAGTTTTCATGAAGCATTTTATATAACTCATCGTCTGTGAGGTATTTTCTAGCACTGAAACAATTTTATTTTTTTGAGAAAATAAAAAAAAACAATTTTTTTATAAATAGTACACACAAAAATTCAATTTCACAAGCAACAATCACATGGCAATTCTAAAGATGTGATATATAAGATCATTTCGTTGATTAACAGGTAAAAAAACAAAAACTAACAAAAATATATAATTAAAATGTACTTACATGACCAGGCGCGTGGTGCACTCCGTGCGCCAGTTGGTGCCAATTCCCGAAGTTTTTTAAAATACTCAACTACTTTTATTTGAAAAAATCGCACAACCGCTGCTTTCAAAGCACAAAGATGGACTGGAGGAATAGGTAAATCAACAGGGGTGTATAACAAACAAGTACAGTTAAATACAAATAAAATAAGCCGAGCTGGCGCACTCAGTGCACCAACGCGCCCGCTCGAGAGTTAAATGTAGTACCTTAAATTCTTTTTTATGTTATGAAAATGTTAACTGTTCTTTGATTTTTTTATTTTTTGTTACTGTTAATTTTTAAAATTAAATTATTTATTTAGCTATTTAACTGTTGAATTAGAATTCTATCAGCACCCTGTCAGCTGAATTAGTAGGTGCTAAAAGTATATGGGAACTTTAAGCTCGCAGGGGTTGTGTGTAGGTATGTCTAGAGTACCTAACCTACGTATTTTTACGAATATTGAAACGTTAAAATAATATTAAAATATTTTTTCTATTTTGGTTCTTGACTACTTTATGAAACTCATTTGGGTTTCATAAAGCGACTCCTTAAAGAATTCGAAATTTTATTTTGCTACGATGGTGACAACCATGTGACAACAAAAACTTCACGCGTTATAAACATAACCTTCAAATTGTAAGTTCTAAAAATTAAGATTATTTAGCGTATTTTCTGCTACTTTGCGTAGCTCGGGTGGGGTGCAAGATAATTCTTCTTCCATCGTATCTTCAAATCTTAGGTATTTAAAAAATTAAATCACTTTCAAACACAGTTTGTCTCAATTTTAATTTGACAGTAGTTTGAATTGTTTTAAATGTCACCAACAGCCACAGAACCAAAACAAAATACAAAAAAATTTCCTAATGGATTATATTTTTAAATTAAAATATAAAATAAGGTAATTTTTAACTTTTTTGGACCAAAATAGAAAAAATAGTATAAAATACACGTTTCATAAGACATTTAAGCGCACTTGTCCATTAGAAAACTCGCCGCAAGCGGCTCGTTTTCTAACTTGGACGCGTGCTCTAAAATCATGTCTTATGAAACTTGTTTTTTAATATACTATTTTTTGACTAGCTCCTTTCCAGTGTTTTTTAATTCTCATTGGGAATATCTTTTCAAATTTTCTAGCACCATTTTCCGAGATACCATGTTTGTAGGTTCATTAAGTACATACGTTATTCAAAAATTGTGAAAAACAGTTTAGAAGATATATCTAACTGGAAAAAACTATTTTTTTGCTATCATACTGTTCACTATTAACCTGATTGCTGTCTGTTTTGTCACTAGTACCAGTAATTTTCAATTTTTCGTTTAAAAATTCATTATCAGATTCTACAGTACGTATTGCTTCAGCTAAACAAAACCAAACACGTCATGATTACAAATCAACTGTTTTAAAATATGTATGTATTAGATGTAAGGGAAAAAGTTGCATATAAAATTGTAAGATGGGGCTCTCATCTAGTCTGTGTAAAATGCACGTATGTATATTCACGAAAATAGCTCACATTTATTGAATCCTAAAAAAGGTACATTTAGCGAGCTAGCATGCTAGTGGCGTTATGGCAGACATATATATACAGAGTTGGCAGTTAAAGGGTTAATTTAAAAAAAAGAAAATTGCCTTATTTTGCTAGAATTAATAATTACAATTTTCTATTTGTTAACTACTTTTAAGTGTGTTTTAATGTTACGGTTTTTTTATTTAAACAATAATTATTAATAACTGTGTCTTATTTGTTCCATGTTTGTGTATGTTCTAGAAATGCAATACATTGTTAGTACTAGATCTTTTATGTTTTTCGCTGCTAGAATATCGCATTATTTGCTAAAATCAGTGAATTTATGAAAATTTTATTTGTGACACTTTTTTGCAGTAAATTACTTCAAGCTCACTAATTTGCTGTTTCTTAAAAATTGTTTTGAAATTTATTTCATTATAATATTCGTGAATGTTTCCATATACAGAGTACGGCAATTAAAGCGTTACAACGTGTTATCTCCAAAACTATAAAAGATTGAGCAACAATTTTTTTTATTTTATGGGGCAGAAGGGGGCTGCATATTAGGGTAATAGCGAGTTTTTAAAAAGCACTTGATTTTAAGGAACGAGGGGTAACTTTACAAATTTTAAATGAGATGACATAATTTTTTGTATTTTTGTAGTATCCATATCAAAATAGGTACTACCTACTTTTCAATTGTTTTCAAAAACGTTTAGTATCCTAATACATGGGAGATGAAATTCTATAAATACTAAAAAGCAAAAAGAGAATTTTTTTTAATTTAAATGTTCTTCGAAAAATCTGAAAAAGATTGACTGTACCTGTTTTGATACAGATATTTAAAAAAATATTAAAAATTATATATCATCCCATTTAAAACTTTCAAGTTGCCCCCTTATTCCTTAAAGTAAGGCGACTTCCCAAAACGTACGATTAGCCTAATATACTTCCCCTTCCGTTCTATAAAACAAAAAAAAATTTGTTGGTTAATCTCTTATAGTTTTGGAGACATCAGATTGTAACACTTTTGGGTGCCGCACCCTGTATTATGAAATAGGGTTTCAGACCATGCTTTTTTTTATATTTTCGTAAAAGTTTTGTTTGCAGTCTTAAACATATCTTGTGAAGGTTCAAGCAAGTGTATAATTTCCTTCTTTTTTTAAACGAAAATATAGAAATTGATGAATGTTTGAATTAAAACAAAGATTGGCACATAGCTTTTCTGTAATATAATGGTAAATGTATCTCATTAATACACTTTTTTGAAATTTACGAAACCTCTAGAATATATTCTCTCGTATGTTAGAATATAAAGAAAATACAATTTGTTAATTTAGGAATGCTACTCTAAATATGATCTAGTACTGGGATTAAGTGAAGCTGTGTTAAATGTGATACATTTTTTGTATGTTTAATTAAGTTATAAGTATAAAACAGGGTTAAGTGATTTTAAAATAAGGTAAAAAAAAGTATTTTTTAGAACAATTATGTTGAAAATTTGTAATTTCGTAGTTAATATATAGAGTAACCTACAGATCATTGTTATTTGAAAATTAATTATAATTGATTTTCTGGAACATTAAACAAAACAAACGCCTACTAAGCACTGATCTTGCCAAGATAAATTATAAAATAAATTTTCTTAGAATATTACATAAATGTTTTCAAATTTTATTAACAAATCTTATATTTCTTGCAAAAATGTGTCTTTTGATGATGTTTTAAGCAAGTGTAAATCTAGTTTTAACTCTTATTTTTTCTAATTCCTCATTGTACAAAATTAATTATCCGTTTCTTCTTTTTTTTTATTCATTCACTAGGGGTGAGGAGCGTCAATGTTGAACCCAGTGGCGGCTCGTGGTGTGGCGTACTGGGGGGTCATTTTGAAATATTTTTCGATAAAAATGTACTTACCCAGCCAAATTTTAGATAGACTTATATTTCAAGTCGATCCTTCGCTCCCTCGCGTTGGAAAAATGATCTATCACTAGTTTATTAAAATTGTCAATGTTATTAATTAACGATTTTGCTATGCTTAACATAGCTAACGCACTTAACCTTTCTTGCCCTATCGTGTTACGCAAAAATGTTTTTTTTTTTTTAAAGTAGAGAAGCAACGCTCGTTTTCCACCGTTGTCACCGGCAAAGTATACAAAATTTAAAAAGTTTTACACTCTCGGTAAAAGTCTGACAAAGATTATTGTTTATAAATAATTGTAGTATTGCAACAGCACCAGCACTTTCATAAAAATCCTCACGATCGTATAGCACTTCTAGTTCGGTTTTTAATTTTAAATCGTTTATAACGGGGTAACTAGTCTTGACTAATTTAAAAACATTTTATAGAAAACATTTTTTGTACTCCTCGAATTTATTTCCTTGAAATAACTGCGAAACAATTAAATGATTAGAAAATATAAATCTATGTTCAACCTCCGATACAATTATGTCACAAATTTCTACTGCAATTGGAAATTTTGAATTTTCATTTTTTTATTTCTTTTTCTGCATATCGATGGAGCAGCTAGCACGAAATTATTAAGAATGTAATGCCTAACTTTTTCTATATTACTCCGTAACACTTTATACAATCTATAATTTTATCTAAAATATACCTATTTTTATCGACATTTTCATTAAAATCTTTAATAAGATAAATGTAATAAGTTTGCTGAACACCTTTCCTCAATTTTCACAACCAAATTGGATATTAGCAATCAAAATCTTGCCGAACACATAGACGATCATCTTGACACTACATTCCAGAAGAAACCAAACGCACTCGAGCAAACAAGTCCAAGGGAAATAGCAAATTTTATTCAATAGCTTCCGTTAAAAAAGTTCCCCGGACATGACACCATCCCAAATATCATTCTTAAAAAACTGCCAATCAAAGCTCTGGCTTTTCTAGCAACAATATTCAATGCTAGTATGCGATTGAGTTATTTCCCAATGACATGGAGACATGCTATGAAAAAATACAAATCATCCAACCAGCTACAGGCTCGTAAGCTTGCTATGCGTTCTTTCCAAGCTACTGGAAAAACTTATTCTGCATAGGCTTAACAAAATTCTGAAGATAAAATATATAAGAAGTCTACTCTTCAAACTATCGCAAACCAAACTTCCCGATTACATTTTATTACTCATAAAATCGTTTTTATCTAATAGGACATTTGCCGTTCGAACCAACTCGTGTTATTCTTCAAGCTATAACATAAAAGTAGGGGTACCTCAGGGATCTATTATATAGAGTCTAATTTTATTCAACTTATATGTGAACGACATACCCACTCTACCTCCACCCAACACCGTTCTCGCAATGTTCGCAGGCGACACAGGACAGGTGCATAAATCAGGCTGCCCAAACCCTACAACTCAAACTTGTGAATATAATGCTATATCCAATTCTATGTGAAATCAGTTATGTATAGCACCCAGTGTGCTAATCTAACTAATATAATAAATTAAAAAAAAATTAAATGCTCACCATGACTAGTAGAAACAACATCTAAAAATAAATATATGAATTTCATTCCATAGTTTTGTAATAAAGTTACTTTTCAAGCTATTGAAAATCAAATTAAAATAAACTGGAAACACCGTGGCATGTGTATAAATCCAATAGTCGGTGAACTATACAACGTTATTATTATAAAAAGTTACAGTTTGGCAAATACCGCAAGTATTAATATCTAGTACGAGGAAGTCCTCTCAAAGTTAACACTCCTGTGTTCTTTGCAATTTAGTGTTAAAATTTCAAACTGTAATTTTACATTCAAATTTGCATGGCGGATACGTCGCGGTAAATTTAAATTTGGTACCTATGATAATAGGAACACAATTAGATCTTATTATAAGCCAAACATAATCACAGCAGTTAATTGTTCGTTGTATTCGTTCAAACTGTTAACTTTCCCAATTTATCTTATTTTCAACATAGTTGTTTTTAAATGTGTTTTTTAAGTTACTTATCATTTCAATAACCTTTAAACAAAGTTTCAATCAATTCTGCTAAATTTAGATTGGCGAAAACGTAGGATTAGCATTTGGTTTAAGTTTTGTTTTCTTATCTTGACGATTATTTTCAAATTGATGGAATTCTAAATTTTTTTAGAACTGTATTTGTAAATGTTAGTAGTACCTACTTTTTCTAACAAACATGACGCAATATCGCTAACGTTCTTGAAAACGCTACATTTTTGATTTCTAGCTATTAAAACTAAAAACTAAAATACTTACCAACACTAAATGATGGTTCTGTAGTAGTTAAACGTTTTGTTCGCCAGGAAGAGTTTAGGACACAACTCTCACTGTCCATATCCCCCACCGGTAGTTATAACTGCTTTTTGCGTCGTAAGTACCACAGTCGGCTTTGGGCGGTTTTAACCACAACTCCCATCGTGTCCATAACTTTCACCGTCGATTTTCTTCATATCTCTCACCGTGTCCCTAGGTCCCACCATCGGGTTTGGTCGGTTTTGGCCACAAATGTTTAAAAGTCTGCTTGCATCATTAATCAACCCAGCATACGAGTGGGAGACATTGACAGTGGGAGATTTGTTCATGCACGGTTATAATCACAGATATGTTTTATGTACTAGAGAGAATAAGCATCAGCAGATGGTGTTGTGGACACGGTGGGAATTATAGTCAAAGCCGACCAAACTCGATGGTGAGACTTAAGGGTACGGTGGGAGATAGGGTCAAAATCGAGGGTGAGAGCTATGGACGCGGCACCAATTGTGGTCAAAGTCGACAGTCGGACTTATGGCCCAAAAAACAGTTATGGCTACTGGTGGGAGTTATGGACAGTGAGAGATGTGCCCAGGTTTCGCCAAGAAGATCTGAGCCTTAATGCGGATATCAGGGAACTACGGGCCAGGCCAATCTCGCGTTTTTGGTTGTAAATTTTCTAACATGGCGGACATTGCTTACCTTGAATCATTTATTATTAGATTTTATATGAACGCAGTGTATAACGTTACAGTACCAGAACTTACATCTCGTTACGGTAAAACATTTTTATTGATCAGCCGGATGTGGGCGTTACTTACCGTAATCCAAATTAAGTTATGGTATTTTTGCGTCAGCTGTATTTATTTTTATTTTCGTTCTAGCCTAACTTCTGTTCCCAGTTCTGTGTTCGTAATTGCGATGGAACGCTACGGACGGTGCCAAAAAGTTTACTTTGGAAAGATATAGCTGACAAAACCAATTTTTGACCGAAGTAACTAAATTCTAAAATTTTTATCATATCCATATATTTTATATATAAATTTTAATCTATAGGTAGTTACACTATGTTAATTCATTAGTGCTTTGGTGAAAGTATAGAGTAGGTAGGTTTTGACTAGTTTTTATTATAACCACAAAACCATTTTATATGTTTGTTTTTTGATCAATTAAGTCGCTAAAAACCACAGCAGTTTGTAGTCTAAAGAGAAAAGTAGGTAAGGTACCTAACATATATCTCCAGGAAACATAAAACATTGTCATTTGCAACACAGTAACTCAATTTTGATTACGGTAACTAAACGCCCAAATCTGGCTGACCACTTAAAATGTTTTCCCTTAACAGGATATGAGTTCCGCTACCGTAACCCTAGAGACTGCGTTATATTAAACAATGTAGACAACTATAGTAGCTTCTCATATTGTTTGAGCTGTGTATATTTAAATTAGACCTACCCTGTACATGACACTTAATTAAATGATAAATATTTCAAATGGCGGGATTTCTTAAATTTTTAGGTTAAGTTGGAATTGCCATTGAACTAGTCTGCTTTAATTTATTCTACAGCCGGTTGTTAATCCTGTGGTAGTGTTATTGTTGTATGAAAGGAAAATTAAATTCTGTATGAGGATTTGGTTAACATGGGAATTACTGGTTTATTGCCTTTTATTGAGAATGCTTCAAGAAAGTGTTACATTAATGAGTTTCGGGGATACACAGTAGCAATAGATTCTTATTGTTGGCTTCATAAAGGAGCCTTTGCTTGTGCTGAAAAACTTGTTCGAGGAGAAAACACAAATGTGTATGTAGTACGAAAGCAAATTTAATTGTTTGTTAACTTTATGTCAATTTTAGTCACATTATGTACTGTTTAAAGTACATAAAGCTTTTGTTGGACTACAATATTAAACCAATAATGGTGTTTGATGGCCAACATTTACCAGCCAAAAAGGAAACGGAATCAAAGCGACGAGAACAGAGAAAGGCTGCTCGTGCTCGTGGTACAGAACTTTTGCGTCTGGGTAAAACTGAAGAAGCTCGGCAGTATTTTCGAAAGTGCGTGGATATAACTCATGATATGGCTTTAGCTTTAATAAAGGAATGCAGAAAACGAAATATTGATTGTATTGTTGCTCCTTATGAGGCTGATGCACAGTTGGCATATTTAAATATACAGGGAATTGCTCAAATTGTGATTACTGAAGATTCAGACCTTGTTTTATTTGGATGCAGCAAGGTGAGATTTTTATTTTCTGTCAGCAGTTTATTGATGCCAATTTTAATCAAATATACTGGATGATTTAATTTTCATCTTACTACCATTGGAATCTCGGAAATGGCTATGAATACAGAGCTGGTTTAATTAGATAAAAGTTGCCTAATCAGGACAATAGTTTAATGATGATTTTGTTTTTAGAATACCCATGACTTACTAAGCACGAGTAAAAACTGGAAACGTGGAATATTTTTAAATGAATACATGCATCGGTTTATAGTGAAAATAAAACAAAATGTACAGAAAATGTTTTAGATCTATTTAAGCTAAATTGAGTAAAATATTTTCATGGCAACAAACTGTAGTTCTAGCTGTTTCCGAGATTCCAGTGGTATGAGATGAAAATGGACCTGGGTGAGTCATTTAAGTGTAACTCAACTATTACTTGCTAAACTACTGGGAATACCAAATTTTTTTTTACAAAATTTGTTGGTAATTCACTGCTGCATAACTTACACTTGTTGCCAATTATACTGGGTATTTAGTTATGCCTGTACAGCACAATACTTGATTTTAAACGGAATACCCTATATGTTATTGCATTTTTAGATTCTAAATGTAATTCTAAAAATAAAGCGTTTGCGTTACTATAATCTTAAAATAGTGGTTTTCGAATTATCTGGCTTTTTCAAAATTGTCCATTTTGCTAAACAAAATATCAGTAACCTTTATTACTTTTTAAAATTCACACCCAGTATTTTTTAACACCATCAAATGTAGAATTAAATTCTTTACAATTTGATATAGACTTTTTGTATATCAAATATTAAAATGGCTATGGTGTTGTATGTTTTTTTTATTTGTCTTTTATAAATTTCAAATGAAAATAGATGTGCAAAATAAAAATTCTATTTTATAACCCTCCCCCACACTATTTCCCAAAGTATTGAAAATATCGAATTGTTTTCTTAATAAAAAGTTGTTTGTTGCTTAATGAACTACTTCATGCCACACTCCAAAATTTTCTGCACTGTGACGTTACTGAGTAGTGCCGTCATCGTCAATTTTCTTAACCCGTTCAGTGCTAATGACGCCACGTGTGCGTTGACCGCCTACTCAAGCGGTATGCCGAATACACCACATGTGCGTAGCACATACATTGATTAAATGACTGCCATTGGATTGGTTCCTTAGATGGTGGTATAAAATTACGTAGGCATATAGTATGAGCATTAAACTTTTTTGGTGTACGATTGGTTGCGGGATTGCTAATATAGAAGGCGATCTATAAGGCGCACTTTTTGGAATGGTATAACATAAAACAATGCTCAGCTCCTGAGTTGAATACTACCGAAATTGGTAGGCAGTGAATGTGTTAAATGACAATAATAAGTTGTTATTAAAATTTATTTTCCATATACCTAGCCGGTCTTTTTCGTATTTCAACTACGGAATAAGATATATTTGCCAAACATGTACTATTGTCAAACAATTTATTAGCTGCTTCAAGCACCTAATAAGTTGGTTTAATGTCAAATAAGTAACAATATAAAGCGGAAAAGCACAATTGTTTTATTTACTCACGCAAAAATGAGTTATCACTGAGTTTTGCGTTTAATTACACTTTGAAATTCTGCAAGTAGCTATAAAACTTAATATAAAAAAAAATAAAACTTTCAAATAAATTTATTGTGAATTGTTAATGGCTATTTTATTAGCACATTGAAATACCAGGCCTTAGGCGTATAAATAGGAATTTCTTTTTATTTCCAACTTTCGTACTCTTACATTACAGAAACTTTGAGAAAAGTGTAAAACAAACTGATTCAAGTAAGCAGTGATTTAAACAAAAGCTATTGTTTACAATAAACAAAAAAATAGTGCAAGTTAATTCAAAATTGGCTCCATTGGCATTAATGCAGGTATTGCACCTAGCAGTGATACTTCTACCACAATTGTTATTATCCATTTTGACAATAAGATCTTATTGAATGACTGAGAAGTTTGTCAGCCTAAACTAAACAATAGCTAAACAAGTGAATGGACATTTTGAAGTGTTTTTGTTAAAATTAAATTCATGACCTGCTTACTTTAGTCAGTTTGTACACTTTTATCAAAATTTATGTAATTTAAGAATATGAAAGTTTCAAGACCAACCCACCGGGAATTTAACGTTGCTGTTGGGCCATTTTATAACTAATATCACAGGCCGTATTGGACAGCTTTGGAAAGTTTTATATCATTGAAACGAAAAAGAATTCCTATCTAACTGTCCATGTTAAAAAATACTGAAACCGTGTTACATTTAAAAAATGTTGACATTTAAAGTTCTGCAAAGTGGGCATTAAATTATGAACATCCTATGTAATAATCTGGTGTTTTTAACATTCCACTGAATACTTTATGTGCTAATAGCAAACACGAGTAGTTACGGCGGTCTCATGGACCTGATATGAAAAAAAAAGCAAAATATCCAATCAATACAAATTGTATTATTTAATAGCCCCCAATAAGTATAATCAAGTAATGTAAAAATATTTTTTAAATATAAAAATTGAAAACTGGAAACTTTTTAATTTACAAACATTTTAAATCTGCACCTTTAATGAATGAACAAGTTGATCCCTTAAATTTATCATTATTGGACGTTTTGGAATGACATATCAAGTTGTCTGCCGACATAGATAACCAAGATCAAGTCACCAAGTTCTTTTGTTCATTAGCAACACCAGCTGTTACTTTTTAATCTTACCTTTGATAATGACATGTAAACATATCTAAATATGTATAAGGTAAAAATAAATAAATATTCTTAAAGTAAAATAAGGTATACTATTCATAAATCAGCCAGTATAATTGGTGATAGTTTTAAGTTACGCAACAGTTAATTATCGAGAACTTCTTTTATCATCATCATCATCTGACATGGAGCATGACTCACTGTGCATTATTTTAAAGGTTTTTGATGTCAAAAAAAAGTTTTAAATATAACTTTTTTTCTTATTCTAAGAATAAATGGTTTAATACATGGGCATTAAAAAGGTAAAGTAAATTTATATATGTCTGGGTTGTTTTAATAGGTTGTTAATTGTGTATTATATCTCTGTTTGTTAATTGTACAGATATTGTTCAAATTTACCATTGATGGATCTGCAACATTGGTGGAACGGGATAAGTTGTATCTTGCAATGAAAATGCGGCCTGATGAATATACTTTTGATAAATTTCGATATATGTGCATTATGTCCGGTTGCGATTATTTAGACTCTCTTCCAGGGATAGGTCTAAAGAAAGCTCATAAAGCAGTTGTTATGACTCATGACCCAAATATTTATAATGTGAGTAATTTCGTAAAATTTACCGATTAAATATTTATGTTCGAGTGTTTTAGTTGTTACCAAGATTGCCAGGATATTTGAATATGCGTAAGTTGACGGTATCTCAAGAATACATTGAGAATTTCAAATTAGCAGATGCAACAATTAGACATCAAATAGTATTTGACCCCATTAAAAGGGAGTTAGTACGATTAACAGATCCAGAGAGTACTGGAATTGGTCCTGAACATCTCAAAAATGCAGGACAGATGCATGGTAAAGATAGAGCTTTTCAAATGGCTTTAGGTAATATTGATCCGTTTAGTTTGACGACCAAAGATGACTGGAACCCTGATGTAAGTACAAAGCAATTGTTCTAGCATTAACCGTTTAGAAATTGTATTTATTTGATGATTAGGTTAATTAGAACTATGTGGTCTGAACTTTCCCCAATTTATTTAAGTTTTTTGTGTGCCTACATTTGTTTCTTCATCTTGTCAATAAAGGCAATTTATTATTATGATTGTTATATGTATATTTCTTGTATTGATTTGAATTGTTTTTGTACGCACAGGTAGTTATTTCAAGTACAAATCATTCCAATAGTATTTGGTTTAGAGAATATAAAAAACCAATAAGTCCTCGAAAAACTCCAAATCGCCCTACTGTGAGTGCTAAAAGTACGAGGAATCAAACAGTAACAGCGTCGACTGAAAATATTCTTGCCATTAAAAAGAAGCAGCAAATGTTAGATTATGACAATAACTTAACACAGGAACTTAAAATGTATCAAAATATGGAACCCCCATCCAAACGTCAGAAACCTAATGAAGAAGCAGTTGATGAATCTCAGAAATCTGAGTTGAATACAGAAGTGAATACGCCAGAGGATAAAGTAGAAAGATGTAATCCATTTATTAAAAATAAACAACCCAAAAGATTGAGTAAATTTGGGTTTACCAATTTAGAGAATAAACAATGTGTTACAAGCCCTTTTTTTGCTTTAAAATCAAAAAACACTGCAATTTGTACTTCTGAAACTGAAGGAAATAAAACATTGGTGGCAGAAGACAAAATAAAAGAAAGTGATGCTATAAGTACTAGCGAAGGTGAGATTTTAGGTGATACATACAGTCAAAGTACAATTGTTAGTAATGAAGACAGTGAACAATCTAATGCTAATTGCAAAAATGTTTCTATAACTGATAAAACAAGTGGTCATATCAATTTTAAAAGTTTTGCTTTTAATAAGTTTCAGAAAAAAATGTGTAAAAGTGTAATTGGGGCACTTTCATCAACTACTAAAAAGAGAGTGGACTCAAGTAATTTAAGCGATGACGAGGAATATAAATCTGAAAGTTTATACTCCGACAAATTAAATGATTGTGTTAGTTCTTTTTCTGAAAATGAAGATACACCTATAAGCTTTCAGAGTTTAAATGAAACTTCAGAGAAAACTGATAGATCAGAAAACAATAGTGAAAATGAAATTTTAAGTAATGCGGATGGTCGAACTAGTCCGGTACTCTCATCACCTGTTGCTACAAAATTTGGCTGTAATAAACAGACCAGTAGTTTAGAAATATTTAGGTTTAATAGATTAAAGAAGAAAATATCCAAGGGTGTTTTAACAAAACATAGTACGAACTTTCCTGGTAAAAAATTGTCTGTAACGGAAATCATTCATATAAGTGATATGGTTTCTGAGGAATTAACCCGGGAGAATGATAAATGTGAAGAGAAGAATAGGGAATCAGATATAGAAAATTTGACACCAGAAAAAGTAATTCAACAAAGTAGTCCCGATAATATTCTAAACAATTACGAGAGTTGTAGAGAGACATGTACTGATCACAATATAGACTCTTTTATGAATACGCACAAAGAAGAAAATATTTTCGATATAGGAGATTCTGTAATAGATGAAGTTAAAAACACCACTCATCACGAATCACGAAGTACAATGTCTGTAAAAGTGAGTAGTATAATTAATAAAAACTAGAATTTTAATCAAAATTTGAGAACGTATTATGAGAGTCTGATTCTTATCCACTAGAGCATTGAATATAAAAAAAAATAATAACAATTTCTTCCTAATTGTTTTCAACCTTTTATTGATACTGTTCTTGTTATCATTTCCTCTTGGGAACCAAATTTAGAATTGTTTAATAAAAACGAGTGTCTGGATTTGTAGTCTAGTATTTAGTCAATATTTAAATTATGGGGCAATCAATTAATAATATATTCTGACAATTCCTTTAAATATATAGTTCGCGCATATATACAATTTTAAACAAATTATTAATGGACCTAAAATACCAACACACCCACATGTTGGACTTTATGGAGCTTATTTAGATAAATATTATTCATTGGGCCAGCTAGTTTATTATCGAGCTATTTGTTCTAAATTTAATGTGTCATAACTTGATTTTTTCAAATGAAACCTCCAAATTTTTATTTAATTTTTGAATTCTACTGTTAATTTCTCATCAAACGTCTATTACATTCCCTATACCTATCATTACTAGTTTTCCTTGTTTTTTCGATTTTAATATCATTTAGACAATCTATTCAAGTTTACCGTGCAGTATTACTTTAAAACAAATGAAAAGTGATTTGAGAAAGAAGATTTTAAACAGCTTGTGATTATTCACAATAGCTGTTCAAAATGTGTATATTCGTTCGCGAAATGATGCTTGTACTCTAGTTAACATCTCTACTGTAACTTGTCCAAAAGCCCTTGTGATGCGTTGCTGCAAGTTTTCATAGGTAGTTGGAAGTTCCTGATACACCAGATTTGTATGTAACCCCATAAGAAAAAATCCAACAGGGTTAGGTCTGGAGATCGGGCTGGCCAAGCCATCGGTCTCCCCTTTCCCTATCCATCTTCTTTTGAATCTGTGATTTAACCACTCCCGTACTGCGGCGCTATAATGTGTAGGAGCACCATTATGTTGTAGCTACATATTTCTTCTAGTTATTAGTGGTACAGCTACTAAGAAGCTGTAATGTAATTTAATTGTTTAAGTAAAATTAAAATTTTCTTTCTCAAATCACTTTTCATTTGTTTTAAATTAATACTGCGTGTAAACTTGAATAGATTGTCTAAATAAAATTAAAATCAAAAAAACAAGGAAAACTAGTAGAGATAGCTAAAGAGAATGTAGTAGACGTTTGATGGTAAATTTACAGTAGAATTCAAATATTAAATAAAAATTTGGGGCTTTTATTTAAAAAAATCAAGTTATGACACATTAAAGTTCGAAAACTTTGGACCGCGGCAACAAACATCGTGTATAACCAAATTCAACTTTGAAACATCTGAAGAATAGCACATGGTCTTGACTTATATTTCCCAAATTGTTTCATCTGTAAAAATACGGCTTGTAAAGATTTTACTAGTAAGGTCTGCAAATGTCAAATTTACAGAAAAAAATGAAATAACTTGGCAACACCACAACGGATTTAAAAAAACAAAAAACAGTCGGAAAGCAAATTAAAAGGTTAATAATAATTTTCAAAAATATACAGGGTGTTTAATTAAAAAAAATATGTTTGCTATGCCACTCTGATATTGGACACCCTGTACATTGCAAAATATTTTTATGTGACAGTACACATGACCACTAATAACTTTTATTTAAAAAAGTTTTCTCTATCTCTTAATTCTTAACCTGCAATCGACCAATTACAGCAGGCTGCCCTGTATATAATTTTTCATCATCTTTTGTTGTAGGGAAGCTTGAAAAGATCTGACTCTGGTCGTTCAGTGGGACTTTCTCGGACTAAGAAAAAGATAGCAAAGCAACCTACAATACTTAGTATGTTTAATAAAATGGCAACGAAAAACTGATATTTTTTGCATTATTTTGTACTGTAATTATGTACTATTAATTTTCAGATTGTTTGTAGATTATAAAATGTGATTGGAAAAAATTTCAGTTATATCTACTTGCAGTTATTTAGTGTTGTAAATTTGTTCCCATTTCTGTTATTTTTCTGTAAAATGACTACATAATGTTTTTCCTTGCTATTTTTTTATCTGATTTAATATGTGCACGTTATTAGCGTATACATTGTATGTTTCTAGAATTAAAGTATGATGTGTTGTAATACAGTTTGAAGTTTTACAGTTATTTTTACATAGTGTTTGTTTGAATGATACTACAAATTAATAAAATAACAGAAAAATTAAGTACTTTGTATGCACTATTCAAATGAAATTTTTTCCTATCGTTAGCTTCTTATGTACTCTGTTCACTTTGGATACCAAGAAGAATTTTCTAAAATTAGGGAACTCGTATGTCTCCTTTTAATCAAAACAGTCCTGTTTTAATTGTAATTGTTCCAGTGTCCCCAAAACATGTGGTAGGACAGAAATATGTCCCCCTAATTAATGATTAGGCTGCATGCTGTTGTCATTATCACATATAAGGTTAATGGTAATGCTGTTTCTTGAATTTTGATACATATACTGGAAAACAATTGTGACTATTTAGTAGTTATATAAGTGAATAGGAAAATATCCAGGCAAAAGCTTACAAAACGTTGCATGGCAATTTCGCTTGCAAGAATATTCAAGCAAAACCAACAGGAGCTATTGTGCACAACGTGTGAGTAATTTTCCCCCGATATTTTCCAATTCACGTATGGTATATGATTGGATTATTTCACCAATAACATATTTGTATTTTTTTTAAAGAATCATGAAGCCGTGCGTGAGCACGACTCCATGATTCCCATCCCACCCCCTTACCCGGGCTCAGCACACTAAGTGCTATTCACCGGTCTAACATGCCCCACCCCTGAAAGACATGCAACCCAACATACACACCTACATAAACCATCCATGGACCCGCCGGACTTAACTTCTTCAGAAAAATTACCGACGAGCAGTTAATAACATATTAAAATGATTTTTAAAACTATCAAATGAGTAGTTTGCTTAAATTACTGTCTTCTGCATTAAAAAGTGTAAAAAATAGGGAGGCAGATTTGTATGCTTTCCCTGGTGAATGTAAAAAAGAATATGCCACCTTTGTACATTTCTGTGTTTGCATTAAAAATACTTGCGTAGCAATCCACCTCCTGCATATTTGGCAGTCAACGGTTTACGGAATCTTCCGGCTCACGTAGCGAAAAGATAAGAAAATTTGGCAGAGAACTATAGTTATTAGCTATGTTACAGAAATATGAACATTCAGATAGTGCAGTATGATGATATGGAATTCTTATCAAATTTTTATTTTGTATATTAACACTATAAATCAGATCTGATTGACTTCAGTGAATTTACGCTGCACACATACACAATGAAGTTACGCTCCATATCTCCGGAACGGCTGGACTGATTTTGATGTGCTTTGGAATGAGGAGGTATATCAAAAATTCACCGACAAAATAAGCTTTTAAAAAAAAACCGAAACCGAAAGCGGAAGTTAGACATGTTTTTTTGGTAGCATTTTTTTCAGAAACTGAATTTTGGAAATTTATAAAATTTATAATAAAAAAATATTTATAAATAATAGTGGAGGTTAAAGAAGGCCTTAGGACAAATCAAACGATTTTTTGCCGAACTCTCTAGCTTTAAAATGGCGGCCGCTACGAATTTTTGAACATTTCGACTTTAACGCCCATTTACTCAAAAACCAGTTATCTGATTGGAATCAACTACATCTTGTTTGGTAGCCCTTCAAGGGTACTATACCATGAAATATAATTAATTTTGAAAATATAAAAACGATCGCAATGACATCACTCCAAAATGTTGGAATTTTTCAAAAAAATATTTCTCAAAAACTGCCCACACGTTTTTGCTTAAACTTTTTAAGCTGATAGAGCTGGGAATCTTCTACAATTTGTTTTTTTGACCATTGCTATAATTTCACTGTGACGCCCTCTACGAATTTTTGAAAATTGAAAATTGGTACCCTTTTATTTATTTAACGGGGGCAATAAAATATTTCTGTTAATGTGAAATAGCTCACCATTGATAGCAAAATCCGAATATAATAATATTTTTTCGATAATTTCATATTTAGGGGGGCTACTGTTTCCCCTCCCCCCAAATTTTTTCGATAAAAAATTAAAAATTTGGTTTTTTGTTTTGTTTGGTCTAGGATAATCTTTTTACAAAAATTGAAAAAATCGAATTTTTTTCCATTATAAACCTTTTTGTTCTTTCATCATTTCAGCTACTTACTGTTCTTGTACCATAGTTAGTAGAGGCTAACTTTTTTATTCTTCTCGATTGTATTGAAGAAAAATACTTGAGTTTCCAATTTTAATATGGCGGCCACGGTAAAAAATAACTTTTTTTTTAATGGAAACGTGGCATTTTGGCTTTAAAATCAGAAAGGTTTTGAAATTCTAAATACAAATTAATAAGAGTCATTTCTTGCTAAAAATAATACTTCTCGAGTTATTAATATATTTTCAAATATCAATTTCCGTGCTTCCGTTGATTCAGTCCGAATATTTTACCCAACCTTATGCTTGCAGCGCAGCGGTCGGTCTTTCTTCAACCGCTTCAAGATGTTACAACTTATAAGAACTATTTACTTTAACTAGTCGTGTCTAGACAGGTGTATATCGAAAGTGTTGGAAAATATAAAACAATGTATTTAAATGTATAGGAAAGTCCAGGCGAAGTGTTTCGCTCATTTTTTAATTTCTAATCTATCTTGTATTTGAACTACAATATTATTGCTATGCATGTCTCATATTTTAGTTCATGCAAATAATATAACAAAAAATTTGTTAGTGTTAATCTTAGATAATGTTGTTCTGAAGATTGAACAAGATTGTTAGGATTAGAGTTAGCAGCAGTAATTGCATTATCTAAATTATTTGGATTGAAGTTATACTGCAATTGTGTATTGTCATCCTATAAATGATAATTCCAATTTGTTATGGAGTTTTTAGATTAAATGTAAAAATAATATATAGAAGAGGACCTAGTATTAATCCCTGGAGAATGCCAAGTGTAATGGGTAAGGAAGTTGATTTACAGTTGTTGAGGTTAACAATCTGAAATCGATTTATAGTTTTGAATTAATAAAACAGCAGGTAGGTACACTGAAACCAATGTGATGCAGTATTGAAATCAAAATTTCATGTCTTATAATGTCAAAAGCTTGAGAATAATCTAGCATTATAAGTAAGAATAATTCACTCTGGCAGTAAAAATATCATCAGCTTTATTTAGAAGAGATGTCAAACAACTATAATCGGTCTTAAAAACAGATCAGTCAGTTTCTCCAGCAAAACGGTGTGTTGATTTACATATCAACTTGTGTATTTGTATGACCATTATTGTTTCAAGACCTTTATACAAAAAGGGCAATATACCGATACACCTGAGATCTTTGTAATCACTTGGTAATTTTGTTTTTAGTAGAGGGATTACTTGAGCAGTTTCCCAGGTTTAGGGACTAAAAAAAAGATTCTACGAAATTCATTGCAAGGTAACCCAGGTAAGGTAAGGTAGTTTCGCATTCTAACACTGGTGCCATATTTAAATTTTTTATAATGATCCAGCGGGACCTACAACTTAAGGAGGATTCCAAACTTCCTTCAGCTGCAAGTTCAAAGTTTGTTTTGGTCACTTATTCAAGGTGTGACAAGGTAGATCGTTGCTTAACTTTGAATACTGTTTGACCTGTCAAAACCAGTAGCTTTGGTTTTTATGGTACTAATAAATTTTGTAATATTGATATTTGACACAGGACTAAAGTGCAATTTAATTGGAAATTTTTTTGGCAAACTGTTATTATATTATGAGTGTAATTATCAAACTTAATGTTGGACTAGTTTACCATTCACCATTATCAAATTTATATTAGCGACTCCTGGTTCTAACATGCCGGATAAACCGTTTTTTGTTGTGCCATTTTTTAATTTTGGAATTATGGAATCCAGGAAGGAGTCACGTGTCTGCTGGTGTTAGGGACCTGGGTCATGGGAGTGTGGTGTCGCTTTGCCTGCTCTAGCCCATAATCAAAGTGTCGACCCAGGGGGTTCACATTTCTGATGTCGTTAAGGTACCAATCTTTATGCAAGCAGTGACTTTGTCTGGTACAACGAGGTCAACGTTTCCCAGCGAGCGAACCGCAGCTCTCATCTTGATCATGTGTAGGACACCTGGTGGCAGGCAAGAGTCGTCTCGGTGTGGCTTGATGGTGAGCTGAGAAACTAGAAATGATTCACAATCAACCCGAACTTAGGCTTCCCCCTTTAAAAAACGCATGTTTTGTTGTTACTCAAAAACAAATGCAATTATAAAAAATCTGAGCATGACACTGCGATCTACACAAGAAAATCTATAAAAAAGCCATTGTAGCATTTTTACTTTCCCATACTTTCACGAGGGGTATACCCCAGGCTAAAATTTGTACACTGACTTCGCCTCAGCAAACGATTTCCTCTGGACTTCCCCAAGACTACTCTTGGATTATTCTTTGTAATCCTTAAAATGTATTTGTAATGTGTAAGTAGGTATACAAAACAATATAATTATAGGTCATACAAAAGCATATAAAATTCTGAAGCTTAACTATACAATACGCTCTGAAAATATATTTTAAAGTGACGTATTAGTAATACATAAAAAGCTTGCAAAATGCACTGCAGTTAACGTCTAATAATATTATTAAACGTGCTTATATGGAGTCTATGATATCTATAAACTTATTTTGTTTAGATCTTTGTACTTTTTTTTACCTTCCTTGCTATATGAAATTTATTCGCTATGTGATTACTCGCCAATATACGAGTTACGCCTAAACGGAAAGCCCTCGCGCCCGCGAAAAATCACTTGGCACCTGATTTCAAAAGCTTACGTATATTAAAAAAAATTATCACTGAAAGTGTGGGTGTAGACCTCGGTTTCAGCTAGTTATTATTATGCGTTGCATAACTAATCTTCAATAAAAATTACAGTAAACCTACTAGTCAAAAATCGTTCTGTCAGTTCCAATGGGCAAAACTTTCATTGTTTATTAGTTTACTACAAACAATATTAGTTCAACACAACTTACATTTTCTGCAGTAAATTATTTCTACTGATAGCGGATCACAGTATTATAAAAACAAAAGTAAGACAAATTTGCGTAATATTTCGGGAGGCACATACGTCATATGTGAACGTCATACAATTTTATGGGATTGCACAAACTCTAGAAACATCCGGATATCCCCCATACTTATCTTGGACTTCCCCCGACTTCCCCTGCACTTTCCCGAAACATCCTGTAACGTGTTCCCCTGCGGTTTACTCCTCATACTTTCCGAGGGGTAAATATCACGCTAAAATTTGTACACCGACTTCTCCTTAGTAGAAGACTTCGCCCGGACTTCCTTTGTACTTCTCCCGGACTTCCTTTGGACTTTCGCGGCTTCCTCTTGAATTTCCCCGCCTTCCCTTGAACTTCCCCGAGACTACCCTTGGATTATCCTTTGTAATCCCGAAATGTATTTTAAATGTGCAAGTTGGTATACAATACAATAGAATTATAGATCATACAAAACTGTATAAATTTTTTTTGTAATTAATGTCATTTTTGTAGTTACAAAATTATAGGATATAAAACTATTCTGAAGGTTAAATGCACAACACGTTCTGAAAATATATTTAAAAGAAAACATAAGTAATACGTATTAAAACTTATAAAATATACTGCAGTTAACTTCTAATAATGTTATTAAATGTAATTATATGGAGTCTTTGATATCTATCGCCGCTATCTGCGTATGTAAAGCAATTAACCCACACATTTATTACCACTAAGTATTCGGCATTTTGGCCGAATATTCGCCGAATTGTTGACCGAATATTCAGTAGCCCACGAGTTCCGGTAGTTAGTATCTAATTAATTTTCTAAATATTAAAGTTTGTATTCTCTATATTTCTGAAAAAGAATTTTTAAATTATTAGTTTTCAAACATTCTTACATCATTTCTAAATTGCACTATGTGAGGTGGCGGCTGGGATCTGTGTAATACGAATATATCTTAATTGCATCTTTTGAAATACGTTAATTTTTTTTTTGTTAAACTACTCTAAAACTGATAATTGTACTACCACCAATATATGTCCTTGTTTTGTGCAGGTAAAAATAAGGTAGGGTAATTTTCTAGAAGGTATACATTCCAAAGATAATTTACCCCTCCAAGAAGATTTTGTGTTTAGTGTATTGGAGGAGTTAGGGACGAATTTATATTTTTACCTGCGCTAGGGTTGTTTGCAGGTTGCACTTTTGTACAGAGGTTCACTTGAGTAGGTACCTGAGGTATGTAAAATATTTTTTAATTATTTACGTATTTCATGTTATTTATAAAATTTCAAATTCTCTATATACAAATAATAGACTCGATAAAAATAGTTACCTACAAATTGCTTAGATTTTAAATGAAAATAATGCAAGGTTGAATTTTTACAATATTTTCATTTCTTCAAAAATTTGTGCTTAAAAGTATCGTTTTTCATTGTTTGTTAATTTCTTATTTCCTGAATGATGGGCCAGATTTGTATAATATTTGGCACCTGATCATATTCATCAAATGAAAACCGGTTAAAAAAAGTACAGATTTGATGGCTTAAGAGAATGTTGTTAGGCAGGATGGGTTTATAACAGGCGAAAATTACGGATGTATATATTGCTTTTTCATACTTCTACTGAAGTATGAAAAGTTGTGATCTCATGCAAATGTTCGAATTAAAGATTTTAAAGGAATATCCGTTTTGGGGTCCAAGGAACCCAAAAAGGTGTTTTTACTTTTCCATACTTCTACTGAAGTAGGAAAGTTATGCTTTCATGCAAATTTTCGAATTTGAGATTTCAACGGAAATACGCGGTTTGGGGTCAAAGGGACCCAAAAACCTGGTTTTTAAAAAATGTCTGTCTGTGCGTGGGTGGGTGCGTTCGTTTCTCCATATCTCCGGAAATTCTTGCCTATGTTTTTGGTATAGATTATTTTCTAAACACGTTTTTGAAATTTTGAATACATAGCGTTATAGTGCATCTAAAGACAAATCAAATGTTTTTTCCCAAATGCCGTATCTTCAAAACGAAGGCCGCTAAGAATTTTTGTTAATTTTAACTTTAATGTCCGATTACTCAAAAACAAAATATCGAATTAAAACAAATTGTCATATTATTTTATATCTCTCGATAAGTATAACCAAGTGATGTAAAAATATTTATGAAAATATGAAATTTTAAATATACTAGCGGCTCAAAATTTTAAACATTTAAGAAATTATTCCTCAAAAACCTCATACCACATTTTTCTTATTTTCTGGGCCCGATAGAGTTTGCAGTGAACTACAAATTTGTTTTATTATTAATTTCTCAAATTTCACTCTCAAGCCTTCCAGGAATTTTGGAAAAATTTGAAAATGATTAATTATTTATTCAAAAGCCAATCGTTATAAATTTTTGTAAAAAAAATGTTATTTAGTCAGTTATTGGCGCGCGAATAATTGAACCGTAAACAGTTTTTGAAAGTACCAGCGACCTGTTTTGTCTATTTTTTTACTTTCCTATACATTCGTGAAAATTTTTGCTTTCAAGATTTTTGGATGTCTTGGGTCTCCAGAAACTCAAAAATGGTGTTTCTTTGTGAAAGGGTGGGAGGGTGATGCCTTATAACTCCCGAACGGATGATCCGATTTAGTAAACGGACAAAAAGTCTCTCGTATAATAAGAGATTTCCGCACAGTAGGTCCCCTAGATCAATTTATTTTACAAATGGTGTGTTTGCTTAGAAAATTTAAGGTCCATTTAATTAAGCCGTACATGATTAGTGATTATTATAGGTATCGGTACATTTAAGCAGCTTTTAAAATGTTCTTGTTACCGTTGTCCGCGAATAGTTTTTGGGTGGTTTTTTGCTCTTTTCAATTAAAAATTAAAAAAAAAACTAAAATCTTAATAACACTATTTAGAATCATCTCGTATAATTACTTTGTTGTGAAGTAATTTTATTATCTATGTTTCATATAATTATAGGATATCTAGCACAAACTAGTTTTAAATAACTAAAGTGTTACATAACTAATAGGATATTATTGTTTTAAAAATTTACAACAAAAACGCATATTTAATTTTACGCGAATCGTTTGTACCTTTTTTCGGGGAATTTCCATATAACCTTCTGTCCGGGACTTTTTCTTCGGGGACATTTTAGTCCGGGAAACTTCGATTTTGACGACCTTTGGAATGTGGAGAATATCAAAAATACACCGACAAAATAAGCTTTCAAAAATTCGCCGGAAGCGGAACTTAGGCATTTTTTGGTGACATTTTTTCCGAAATCGAATTTTCTAAATCTGAAAGCAGAATCTCCTTAGGGCAAATTTAATTGTTAGATGTGCTGCATAACTGGTTTGTAAGAATGACCCGCATAAAGACAAACATGCACAAATGCTTCGCTCGTAACAACGTTAAAGCACATGCTTTCATCAACAATTAATAAAAACGCAAGTTCCATCACCATAAACACAGACGTTTTAATATCTTAAAAATATTTTTACGTGATAACATGACGTCACATAAGATACAGCTCGTCAACATATTTTCATGATTTCATAAAAATAACGACATCACACTATCAACATAGTTTTTATAAAAAATGTTATAAAAATAAATATTAGAATTTATCGGCTTTATACTATTACATTGTTTTAAAGTATATTTTCAGAACGTTTTTTGTATTTAAGCTTCAGAATTATATCCTATAATTTTGTAACTACAAAAATGACATTAATTACCGAAAAAAAATTTTATATGTTTTTGTATCTTGTTTTGTATACCAACTTGCACATTACAAATGCATTTCTGGATTAGAAGGAATAATCCGAGGAGAGTCTTGGGGAAGTCGTAGAAGTGCGAGGGAAGTCGGGAATGTCCGAAGGAAGTCCGGGGGAAGTCGGAGTAGTTCGAAGGAAGTCCGGGGGAAGTCTTTTAATAAGGGGAAATCGGTGTACAAATTTGTTGTTCATTTATTTACTGTGAAGTGAAATAAAGAAGCTTATTGTCAAAATTCTGCGAATCTTTAAAAAACTATTGAGTAAAAACAGAAAACACGATGTATTGTAAATTTTGTTGGCTTAGAGAGCTTGGAATGAACTACAATTTGGTTGTGTATCACTCTGCTGTTTGTTTTTATTAATTTAAAAATCGAAACTTTACGCCCTTTTGTTTAATAAATGAAGGCATTGCTGCTTGAGCCAAATTGCTCAAAAGTGGCAGTAGAGAAAATTTACAACTAAATTTTTAGGTGCAGCAACATTTCGAGAGATCAATTTTCTCGCTACCATTCAATGTTCGGCTGACGAATTTTCTCTTTGGTCTCTGATTTTGTTCAATACCAATAAATCTGCTTCAAGAACGATTTAATTTCTCACAAAAAAAAGTAGCCTCAGTAGCGTATGCAGCCGACCATGCGCGCGGCTATGATGTGTCCGCTGTTCGCTCTTTGGTTATCTCTCGCTGACATGAGTTGTGCGATGCGTAAAAAATGTTAATATGAAATACTTTTATAAAACATGATAAGTAACAATTTATTGGTATGGATAAGTATAGGAAAGTCGAGGTGGAAGTACTTCGCTCATTTTTACTTTCTCATACTTCTACTGAAGTATAAAAAGTTATGTTTTCCTACAAAGTCTTGAATCTTAGATTTGACGGAAATACACGTCTTGGGGTTTAAGAAACCAGAAAAGTGGTTTTTAAAAATTTCTATATGTCTGTGAGTGGGTGGATGGGTGCGTGCGCTCTTGGGTGGGTACGTTTATTTCCGGAACCCTCTTCAAATTTGGTACGTGATAGTTTTTTAGTTGCAGGTCGTTTTTGACAATGTGTGTAACCGGAAACGGAAATAGACATGTTATTTAATACCGATTATTTTGAAGAATTTTTTAAAACTTGTGAAAGCAGCATTCAAACTGATGTTTTTTTCCGAATGCTACGAATGTTTGAAAATTTTGAGTGTAATGCCCTATTACTTAAAAACAAAATATACAATCGATAAAAAACGTTGTAGCACTTAATAGCTTTCAAAAAGTATAATAATGTGATTTTGAAATACGAAATTGTAAATGCCAGGTTCTCAAAATTTTGGAAATTTTCACAATATTATTCCTCACGCTTTTTTTTTATTTTGCGTGGGTAGGTGTACATTTCAATCATATATTGACGCAAGATTATTTAATACGTAAAAAGTAGGGGAAAGTACCAGCGACTTGTTTCGCCCATTTTTGTGCTGGGTAACTAGAGAGCTGGCAGCTTATCAAAAACTGTCGGGTTTCAAGGAACTTCCCGAACGATTAGCTATTACAGTAACCCATCAATGTTGCTTTATAAAGTAAGAATTATTTACAACTCATCACTATATTCAATATTTTATAGTTGTAGGTGGCAGGATCGTGTGGTAATTTTCTTTGGAAATAAGGAATAAAAATCATAGGCGGAAAATTTTTTGAAGATGATAGGGCGGAAAAAGCTGTCGGGCAAGTCGTTTTTTTCAATTTTTTTTTGGAAAACTTTGATTACCATAAACTACTTTTAAAAATTATAAATTTGAAAATTCTGAAAAAATCTCAAAAATTTTGAAACTTTGAAGATTTTCGGAAATCATGAAAATTTTTGAATATTAAATAATTTTCAATTTTTGAAAATATTTAGGCATTTGAAAGCATAGGAAATTTTGAAAATTTTAAAATTTTTTGAAAATGTTTAATTTTAAAATTTCAAAATTTTTCGGAAAATTTTTGAAACTTTAAAATTGTAAACGCTTATGAAATATTTGAAAACTTTAAAAAATTTTGATTATTTGAAAATCTTGAACAATTTATAAAAATTGGAGTTGAAAATGTTTTAATTTGAGATTTTTACAACTTTTTGAAAATTTAATAATTTTGAAACTTTCTAAAATTAAAAGAAATTTGAAGTTAAATTATTTATATTTTGATCAATTTTAATAATTTGAAACTTTAATAATTGCCAAAAAATTAATAATTAAAAAAAATTCGAATTAGTTTGAAATTTCGAAAATTTTGAGAAAATTTGAAAATTTGTGAAAATTAAAAATACTTTTTGTTAGGAAATTTTTTTTTAATTTGAAATTTTTTTGTTTTTAGTATTTATTAATTGCAAACAATATTTATTCGTTCAAATCTAAGATCGGTTTCATTATTTTATTAATTATTATTTATTTTGGAGATTATCCAAATAAACTGTTAAGGTAAAAGACCAAAACGACACCTCCCAGAGGTGCTTTCTTAATGAAAGATTGTTCCTATTGTCAGTTAACATGTTCACACCGGTTTTCAAGCCGAAATTCGTACATTTTTTATATCGCAAATTCGTTGGTGGGAGACACTACGGGGTGATAGGGAAATCGGATTTGCGCAGATCTATGGGAGGGCAATAGGGGAATGATAGGAAGAACACGTTTGCGCAGATCGGCTATTCGACATGCGTAGAATACGATTTTATGGTTCTTTTTCGAGCGCGTCTATTTCGACATAGAGCACCCCTTTTCTCCTTCTCTTTTTTTTGGCGGACCAGCCTCATTCTCTTGCGGTGTTTCTTTATTGTAGATATCAATCTTTGAGTTAAATTTGGTTTTTCTACGTTAAGATTTCTGGACTGTAAAGTAGTAAAGTGTATACAGACACACAGACAGACTGATATACACACATAAACACAGGCACCTCCGCTTTATCGGTCTCCCAAGCACTGCAAAATCAGAACTTATTCTATTAAAATAATTTTTTTTGTCAATGTTTGTATACTTATTTAAAAAACAAATTAACATAAAACTATGAAAGTTTTTTAACTCGAAGCAAATTATGTGAAGATTGCTGAAGAGAAATAGGGAAGGGTTGCATTTGGAGTACTTTAATTTCGTCTTCGCAAAATCTCACGATAACAAAGGTCTTATCGTTTCTAAAGCAGCATTGTGCTGGAAGGGCGTCGCAATATGAAGGGATTTTTACAGTTGTTTTTCTAATCTACTTTTCCATTTGCTCTTGACATTTAAAAATAACAATGCCGATCTAAAAATTCCAATAAACATAAATTCTTTTATAATGATTTCAGAATGGCGATCGTAAGGGTCTTAACGTTCTCTTTCCTGTTGTATGCCCTAACAGCGGCAGAAGAACTCGATAATAACCTGACCGATAACGTTAACAGCAGGGACGACAACAACAACCCTCAAACGCAGCTTTTAGAGCTGCCCCAACACCCCATTACCTGGAATAGTTACAACATAATAGCAACTGCGACTGCCGTGGTGGTGGTGGCGGCAGGACTAATGGCCTTTACGGCACTTATTTTGCCTTTAATTACCTACAAGATTTGCTACCTTCTTGGAAGCTGCGAGGACGGTTTCTTCACTTATGTGGATCGATTTGTAGCATCCGACGCCAACCCAAGAAAAAACCTACAAAAACGATCCCTCGAATATCTGGGACCGATTCTACAAGCTCTGTCTACTGCTTATGAGAAATATGGAAGCGACGAGATTAAAAAAAAGTCGAAAATGCCAAGTTTTTACAGAAGATAGGCGTTCTAATGCAGATGGTGCCTCTGGCTACTCATATTGTTAAATTAACACTTTTTATCGTACACTTGGTAGCGCAGTTGTACACTTTAATTCTTACATTTATTGGTTTATTGTATCAACTGTAAAAAACATATATTTAAAGATTTACTTATTTGCTTATAATAAATTTCGATTTGTGTATTAAAATACTGAAAATATGTATGTTTTAATTACTGTTGGGTATTTGTAAACTAAAAAAAGGGTGAAGCAGTTGGATGTCGAAATAAAAGCAAATACAATGTTTTTTTTTTAGTTTTTAAATAGCTTGCTATCAAATATCTAAACATTAAGTTTAGGATCTTGTTCTACTGTTATTAATAAGCAATTCACCTTAAATATAATTTTGTATCTTTTTCCTTTTATTAAATAAACTAATTTTCGAATTTTAAAATTTTTATGTAATTAGGAGAAACTTAACTGTAGTACTTCACTAGACAGTTTTAATTTCTTGGTGCGTTAAGAAAAGGGAGTTGATAAAAAAAAGTACTTAACAATCAAATAGTTGCTGCCCTTTTACAGAAAATTATTTAGAATTTAAATTAAAAATTTCTTCAAAACTAATTGCTGCCATATCTGCTCGCAACACGTAACGATTTATTTTATAGTTTGTGCAAGTACAAATACAAATACATATTAACATTTCAACTTACTTCTAAATGTTGATTTTCTCTGTTTCATCTGTTTAAAGTAGTCTAATACCACGTCCAAAAAATTATTTGCTAGTTTTCGCATTAGCTCATATAGATAAGGGATAGGCTAAAAGTTGGTTCGTGTACCAATACGGTAACTTCTCTGTGGCGCCTTCTATGAATTTTTAAAAATCGAAAATTCATCCTCTGTATTTAATTAAAGGAAACAATAAAACATTTTTGTTTAAACTACATTGCTCATGTCATGAGTGACAGTAGTATAAGATTAACAACTAAATTTTTAGGTACAGAAATGTTTAGATGGTTGACTTCCTCCTCCCACGTAAATTTTGTCAAACGAATTTGTCTTTCTGTTTTTGTTTTTTTTCCAAGAAATCTTTTTCAAAAAATCAAAACCTCGATTCTTTTTCATAAAACTTAAGAAAATACACGAACCAACGACGTTATGCTGAAGCGTTCGTGATATTGGCTTGGCTTGGCTAGTTTTGACTGTGTGTTTGTTGCGTGACCAGAAACTTCCGATTCACGTGTAGTCAGCAACAAATGGATTTTTTGTATGACGTGTTGCGTTTGCCTTTTGCCGCTAATAAACGTACTTGCGGCTATAACGTTGTACATAACTACTTTTGAAAATGACGAAAATAAGTTTATATTTTTTATTTTTACTTTCCTTGTTTCTTTGTTTAAGAGAACAGGAAATAATAAATAATTTCTGTTTAAACTAAATTGCTCATAAGCGATAGTAGAATAAGATTCACAATTTAATTTTCAGTTGCAACAATACTTAGGTGGTTTAATTTTCTCCTTCCTACCAAGTTCTTGGGGTACGAATTATCCGTTTTGAATTGTTTTTTAATTCCAAGGAATCTTTTTTCAAAAGGTCGATTTTACTTCTCACAAACAACGTTGATACATTCAGTTACGTACATTACGATGTGCAGGTGGTAGTGCCCTCAGCTATGGTGTGTCCGATGTGTTCTAGGCAGACCGGCGGCGGCAGTAAAATTTGAATCAGACGGAAAGGTTCCGGGTTTAGTATATAGATACTAGTGATAATTTGCTTCTTGAGATAGCGTTGTAAATGTATTATCGTGATGATTTTAGTATATGTCGTGGTTTAAAATACTACAGAAAATAAAACAATTACAGGAAGGCAATATTTGGTTAATTTGCGCAATATCAAACAGTTACCTCGGAGATATAAGATATGTGAAAAGCTGCGTTGGCCTGTAGATCAGTTATTAAAATTATAAAAATTTAAATAACTTTACTTTTGATAAAAATTGTTTGCCAAATCGTTTTTTCTTGTAAACGAAGTTTTTGCAACTACGTTTCAAAATTCTATTACAAATAAATCGTTGTTATTAAAAACAAGTTGTTAGAAGCTTCTACATAATTTTCTAAAGTTTAGACGGTATCGTTTCAGAAATAAATTTCCGCTTAATCAGCAATACACAATTGTAATAAAATTTCAATGCTTATTGTTCTATTTATTCTTTTGAAGAGAATTTAGCTCAGTAGAATGCAATACATTGAACAAGAGTTTGAACAAATTTACATCGGCTGAATGATTTTTTGAATAATTTAAACCGAATCATTGTCCATTCAAAAACTTTTCCAGTCGTTCAAAAGGGACGGGAACTTTTCCATATTTAAATTCCGTCACAGAAAAGTGCCTATTTTTGTGCGGTATCGAATTGAAGCGTGCACTTCTAAATACTTGAAGGATTTTATTTACCTACGCCTGTAGTGGAGCTTTTAGATGTTAAAGCAAACGCACTTACGTTTCGTTGTAACTTTCTGGCAGATATTTACGAGAAAATACCTTTTTTGAGAGTTATTTTTGACAGTTTGTGGAAATTCAAGTACATTTTATCCATGATTAATAATATACTGTCAATATCTCCATCAAATTAGTGGTTATACACTTTAGAGTGCACATGGGTTAGCGGTGAAAGGAAAAATGTCATTCTCACAACGACAACAATGTCCCGTAATTTTTCAGTATTTAAGTAAATATTGTAATACCAGTAGCACAATACTAAGAAAATATAAAAGTTATAATAAGAATACACAGGGTGATTCACTAGGCGACTGCCAAACCAATGCAATGCTGCATTGGATGTACATACATGCAAAATAGGAAAAAAGGCTGTCGGGCAACCGCCACGAGACCTTCCTCGCATCTATTGAAATTTTTAATATATCTCGAAACTTTTGACGACTTTATAGAAATGTAGAAAACGTGTGAGATTTTCGAAATATTTTAAATATATTTTCTTTACTTCTGTTAGGTAATATTCACTTTATTTCACTGATTTGAGTTAGGTAATGAACTCCATTATTCCACTCAGTGAATTATTATCTTATCTTATTATTATCACTCCGGATTATTTGAACGTGGAATGTTTCATAAGCGGTTAATCGGTTAGAATTTTTGTAAAATTTAACAGCTCAATATAAACATTCAAAGAGGCGATGACAACTTTGTTAATATTTATAAAACCACTCCGAATAAAATAAACAAATTTTGCATGCAATTATACGTAGCAAAGGTCTATTTTTATACCTAGTTTGTATTTGAAAAACTTCTTAAGTGCCACAAATAGGGGGGGGGGCAATCTTTCATAATAAATACTTGTTACCCTGTATACTTTTTAAACATCAGTTTCATTTCTTGAATAAAACACATAAAAAAGATACTCTTGTTGAAAGTTACTTAACCTAACGGTTTTCGGGGCTGTAAGTATTTCTTCATGATGCGGAAACAGTTTAAACAAAATTTGAGAAAAGGTTGTACAGATTAAAGCAATAAAAATGGTTTCCATAAACATGAATAAGGAAGCGCTTTCTTACGGAGTTACAGCCTACTAAAGAGCTAAGCGTTTGAGCTGTTCTGAGTAGAGGCTGTAACTGTGTAAAGGCTCATGTTTATCGGATTTGTTTTAATTGTTTCAATGTATCGAACCTTTCATCAACGTTTGTACAAACTAGTAGCGCATATTAAAGAAATACTCAGCTCTTCATGCCAACTCGAATTTTCACAAAAATTAAATTATCTGGAAAACCGTTGTATTCAGCGATTTTTAACAAAAGTATCGTTTTTGTGTGTTTTGTTTAAGGCAATAAAAGTTGAAAAAAAATGGCACAGGAAAAAAATTATTTAAGAAAAATTACTATTGGAATTGGTTTGTTGAAGATATATCTGAAAACCTTTGCTCAGATTTTATTTAAATTTGCCAGATAAGCTTAAAAAATAAATTTATATATTGATGTTATGATATTTTTAAGGTGGCGTTGATGATAGCACTCATCTAATTGATTTTTGCTCATAACTGCTTTGTCGTTAATTTCTTGTATTTTTAATACTATATTAGAATGTAGAATGTAATAGTACACAAAAAATATATTACTGTGATTTTGGCAAAAATGCACAGTTTTTATAACACCACTATGTACTTAATAGCACATTTCTCGAAAACTATGCATCCTACGGTAAGGACAGTTATAAAATTTTATGAAAATTAAATTTTATTTCTAAATTTATCAGCCGAAATTACACGCAATTTACAAAACTAATGTTATAATCATATCACCGATAAACGAAAATCCCCCTATTTGGGGGCTCGTAGCTACCTGATAAATTAGCATAGCATAAAAAAATAGAGGTATTTTCATTTTTACTGTTCTAATGGTACATATGGGTAAAGTTTTGTGCCATAATTCTGAATCACCCTGTATATATGTTGTTGCGAGAGCAAACCTGGTCCAATAGGAGTTACGTCACTGGCAATCTTTCTTAAACTATTTTAACTTAAAAAGTCATACACGGCTTAATACAATTTTTGTCTATTGTATGGTTTCAACCTGTTTTGTGTCATTTAAATCTCTACTAGAAAAACCCCTGGGCTACGCTCCCCAATGCTTTTTATAAATTCTTATTCGGCGCTTGCCGCTCCGAATGTTTCCTCCGCTGCGTCAGTCGGTCTGAATAAATAAAGATGCTTCCGAGAATGAAATCCGCCAAAAAAAGGAAGCCCGAAAGAACAGCCCCGGAAAAAACTAAAAGATTATGAGCCTCAGAAACATTTTTAAAAAAGGGGGAAGAAATTGGCGAAACTTATCGTTCTTGTCCGCATTTCCAGGTAAGTGTCTTGGTGGAGGTTTTAAAAGTGTTTTTGGAGCTAATAAATATCCATTATGAATGTTAGACATTTTTAAAAATTAACATAATTTTAAAATTGAATTCGTCTTTGTTCATATAAATCATAACTAACACATTATATACAGCTTCTTGAGCCTGATCACCCTACGTGATTTTAACATAAATATCGAAACCCGTAAACATAATAAATATCTAAGCTGTCTCGAGATGTAGACATGTTGCTGAATGCGTCATCCCTAAAAGTGGAGTTCCCTAAGAGAAGCATCTAAAATTTGTAGCAAACAGTTTTGTAGTAAACACTTTTTAGTAATAAGCGGAACCTAGTTGAGCTCTCAATTTGTAGTCAGTGAATGATGAAATTCGTCTAGTATGTATTATTTTGTTATCAGCGCAATAAATACAGATGTCCGATCTGCTAGAATTAAAGCAAGCCATAATTAACGAAATTATATCAACGGAAGCGACAGCAACATAAACTTTACCGACATGCAGCTTCTTGGTATGGCGAGACAGTTACGGATGTACTATAGATTCTTATACAGGTTTATTTCTAATAAGCTGCTCTGTAAAGTTTTATAAAAAAATATATATTGCAAAAGCACTGTACCTAATTCTGACATAGTTCAATAGTGAAGGTGTAAGTTGTAACGTAATTTATATAAAAATTGATGTTATGGAAAGTTTAGATTGCTGGCTTTTCATAACTCATAGAAAATAAGATTCAATTTTAATTGTTAAAAATTGAAAAATATGAGACATCCTGGAAAGCTCTCCCTTAATTTTATTACTCAAAAGAACTGTTGAGAATAATAACCTTTTGATTAAAAATGTCTGAAAAACAAAGGAAGTGGAGCCTTATTAGAAATTTTTTATTTTTTAATGCAAAAATGAGCAAATTATTACAGATTTCCGTAAGTATTAAATTTTAATGTTTACAACACACTTCTTGAGAGAGGCACGTACTTTTGCATTATGTAATACGATCTGTTTTTAATTAAAAAATATCTTTTTTTTAGTTTACAATATCCCCAAAATTACTTTAAATTTGTCAGAGTTCCGTTTGGAGTACGAAAAGTTAATTTGATTGTTGATCGTCCCACGTCGTGTCAAACTTATGTGTTCGGTTATGTACAATTTCATTTTCGCATACTCCTTGTCATGCTACAAAAGAGAAACTTTTCCACTGACGTCTGATGTTCCCCTCGTAAAACAACCCCTAAATTTAAAACGCAAATGCAATGTATTGCAACTCTGACGTCTCATAACTATTATGCACAATAGACGTCACCTCAGGTGATTCGTGCTTTCAGGGGTTGCTTTATTTTGCTGAAAATTCCTTTTCTTCTCAGTATCACCATATGCAATTCCAAAACAAACAGTTTAGATTTTATATTGCGAAAGCGTAGAACAGTGGAATATTTAATAAAAGATAAACAGATGTTAAGGGTTGGAGCGCTTTAGGTTATAATTCTAGTGGTGGTTACTTACGCCGAAAGTATTATGAATAAAACATTCTTTTTTTAATTTTCTAAAGACCGGTTGGGGTTAGCTGGCACAGCTTACTTTAAATTCGACCGTGCATTTAACGCGTCTTTTGCAAATTACAAGCTGGAAAATAAAAGCCGAATAAATTTTAAAATTCTTTACAACTACACGTAATCGAACTTCAGATTCAGTGTATCTATTACAAGGTTCAATTTGAATGTAACCGCATGAATACATCCCTTAGGGATGCTCTCCCCAGATTCTATACATATATATGCATAACTGCAAGTGATAATAAAGGGGTCTTCCTAAGCTTCAAGGTATCTTTAGATTGGACTCCGCCAAACTGCAAAGAGAATATACATAGAATTGTATTACCGAATAAAATATCTTGTTCAGTTTTAAACTTTATACAAAATTCTCCGAAACTTCCGGAAGCGTATCGAATAAGTTTGGTATTAAAATATGAACCCAAACTTACTCTTTCTTACAAGCTGAGTTTGTTTGAAGTAATTTAGGTATACACGGTGTTAAGAAAACTCGAAGGTCGTTATGTATTTATGCTGTTCGTTACTGGAGAGTATCAGTACTAATTAATTAAATGAGAAATTGCTTTAGGGCTTAGCGTTTATAGCTGGGACAGATTCTTATAAGATGCAAGATCATTGTTATAAGACATACGTCTAAATTTAAATCAAAGTTGCATTAAAATCTAAAATGTACAGTACCTCGGAAACCACTTTCAGGCAACTTTTTAGCGACAATGATACATTAACTTTAACCATAACGAGAATTTATTGCTGCGACGAGACGAGGGCAAATCTCAGTAAAGTTTCACGAAAGCCAAAGAAATGTAGATACAAACAATAAAGGCAACATTTGGATTTATGAAGTAGGATCCTTGCCCGATTTTTATAATTTTAATGAAACATTTTGGGGGAATTCTGATAATATTAATAATTAAAAAGTAAAAAAATATGTTTGTTAATTTCTTTTAAAAAACATGTAATTGAGAGAGTTGAAAATAATATTGGCGGTAGAAGCGAAAATATTATTATTAGTAAAACAGTATGTTTACATTGACTTACCCAAATATGAACAATTTTTTTTGTAATAGTTAAAGTTTACTTGAAGATGGAAACAGATATTGTATTTTGTACAGATAAATCTAAAAAACAATGTCAAAGAAATTATATTAAATTCTCTCGTATGAAGACTAAATCTTTAGAGGATTTCTACAGTACCAACATTATTCATGTATGTACAAATTTCAAAAGGTATATGTTTTTGCTGATTTGCGTTTAGTTTCAGCCGTTATGAGTATTGCACCCGTACTTTTCTACTTCTCAGAAACATTTTCGTATCTTAAGTTTATTCAAATACACAAATATAAAACTGGAAATATTACCTTTAAGTAACAGTTCTATAAAAAATGAAATCAAAACGCTTTTCTTCTTTCACAAAATGGTCTATTTACAAAGTTATTAAAATTGGGGTGTCTTTTTAACCTTCCCACTTTTATATTTTAAATCGGTGGCTTTGCAGGATAAGACAGAGAACATCCATTATTAGACGAATAAATCAGAATAAAGCATTTCTGATTTCGCATACGCAAATCCAGTTCACAGATTTATACACATTTTGTGTTAAATTTTTGCACATACTCTTAATTTTTTTATACTTTCCGAATGATTAATTTCTAATTTAGGTCTATATTTTTTATTTGAGGATTTATCTCGCAAATAAACTTGTTAAATTCGGAATATTGTTTATTGAACTCATTTTGGTAGCAGATACTACATAGCGATCAAATAAAAACTTTATCGCAGTCGCCCATGAAACAAGCGCGGCATGTCGATGAGTAGGTAGATTTATCTCGTAAATAAACTGCTTTTCTAAACTCGGAATATTGTTTATCGAACTCATTTTGGTAGCAGATACTTATTAAAATGACCGAATACTACAGAGTGATCAAATAAAAACTTAATCGCAGTAGTCCATGAAAAAAGCGCGGCATGTCGATGAGTAGGTAGCAAATTGTGGAGCTCTTATCATAGTTGCGCGGTTTATTGTTTTGTCGCAATTACCCATATTTAATTTTTTAAACAATTGGCAATTAGCAAAGCAAGCATTGTAAATTATTTTTAATATTTATTATTTTACAAACGTGCACGATAAATCTCGGTTGGCAAACTTTACTCATTTAAATTACATAATGGAAAAAATTTTAAATAGTGTGTTGGTTTAGCGGTAAAAGCGTCGGCTTGTAATCTGTCGGCTCCAGTTCAAATCCCGCGGCAAATTTTAAAGTTTTTTATATATAAGTCATGGAAACATATAGAACCGATTTAGTTCATGCCTAGAAACGAATGGACAACAATTTCAACATTTATTGTCACTTAAGTCATCACAAAAGTGTAAATATTTTATTGTAGTTATTGAATGTCATTGAATGATTGTGTTCGAGTAAGTGTTTAGCTTAATTGGATTTATGTGGGTGTTTGTATTTGTAACAACGTACGTGTTCTCTATACCTAATATTAACATTTCTAATTGTCTGACCTATATAAGCCGAATTACAATGTGAACAATTTAATTTGTAAATGCCTGACTTTAGCAAATCGTTTGTTTTTGATTTTGCATGAAACAAAGTGTTTAAGATGTTTCTAGTTGTTTTGAAACTTACTTCATATTTATTTGTTTCGTTTATTATTTTAGCAATTTTTTCAGAAAAAATTGCTAATGAGCAAATTGGTCTTTTAAATTTTCCTCTATTGGACATTTTGGAATGAGTAATCAAGTCATCTGCAGACGATTACCGAGATCAAGTCACCAAGTTCTATTGCTATAACAACGCTAACTGTTTACTTTTTCATATAACCTTTGACAATGGCATGTAAACATGCCGAAATACGTATAAGGTTAAAATAAATAAATATTGTTAAAGTAATTAAGTATTTTATATACAGATAATCATTAAGAATAGTAGTATTGGACTATCTCCTTATATTGCAGCTAACGGTAGATCTATCGCTTTAAAAGAGGAAATAAAATTTCTCGGAATCACCTAGATTCTAATGTATCCTACGCTATCCATACAGCGAATCTAGTTTCTAGGCTGAATTCAGCATGCTGCGTCATACGTGTCCTAAAAGATCAAATGACAGCCAGTTCAATAAAGTTATTCTATTTTGCATACGTGCAATCCATTTCAGCATGTTAAATAATGTTTTGGTTCTCCTCTTGCGAATGGGAAAGAGTCTTTGTAGCTCAGAAAAGGGTACGTACTTAGATGTATACTGAATCTGCTGCTAGAGAATCTTTAGAAGTCATTTTAAGCGACTCGAGGTGATGACCCTACCATCATTGTACATCTATAACTTAATTATATATGTTAGAAATAACAAAAGCGCGTTTGTAAGTAACGTTGCTGTTTATAATAGTATGAGTACCAGAGCCTGCACTCGCCTCAGTATACCTTCCCATAATACAATATTTCTTGAAAGAGAAACGTCATCTAACGACAAATTTAAATGGGCGTTAAAAGATTATTTACTCAGCCACGAATTCTATGATCTCAGGGATTTTATCTCTCTCAATTGTGGTGGTTGCAGATATCTGTGGATAGTATAAGTATTGTAAAAATTATAAATTTATTATTTTTTGTGTATCGTTTGTATTATTTATCTGTTGTGTTAATGACAATGCTTTTGTCCAATGTAGGGGACCTCACAGCAAATAAATTGTTATTATTATTGTCATTTAACGTGTTCATACCGATTGTAAAGCCAAAATTTGTAACTTTCTGAAATAACAAAAAATCGATAGTGGGGGCACTGAGGGGTAGTAGAAATTTAAGGTTCTTTTTCGAGCGCATTTATGTAGAAAACGCCACCCTCTCCTACCATTCCTTTTCTTAGCGAACCGACCTCATGTTGTTGCGGTATTATGCAAGTGCAATAACCTATTTTTTGAGCCTAATTTTGGTTTTCTGCGTTAACACATTTAGACTGTAAAGTTTAAAGCATACTCCGTATAGTGACGAGTAAGATTAAAAAAATGAGAAAAAAACAGGTCTGCCACGGGATTTGAACTGGGGCGGCCAAACAAAGATGTCGTTTAACATTTTTTCCCGTTATGTGAGATACATAAATAATAATAAAACTAATAAATATGAAAAATAATTTAAAATGCTCACTTGCTAATTATTGTAAAATGTTAAATATTACGGTAAAATAATAAACCGCGCAACTATGACAATAGATACTACTATGATAAAGTTTTTATTATATCGCTTTGTATAAACAGCAGGTACTAAACTAAAAAAATTCAATTTTGCAACACGTTCCTAATGCCCGCTGCTATGGTAGAAAATCCCTGCAATGCCAATTTTGTATGATTTATCTCGTTTGTTTATATAGCTGCTGCCTGGTTTTAAAACCAAGGGTGCTCGCCTGGGATGCGCATATCTAAACTTTTGCTAGCGTACAATATTTTAAAACAAATCCCTCCCTTGTAGAAAACGTAAACAATAGTATACATTTTACAAAAGGAGAGTTGTTACGTGTGATTAGTAGAATTTTTAAAATTTGATGCTTCATTCTTGTTTTCTGCAACCGGCGAATGGGCGAATGGGTGATGCATGAACCACAACGTAAAATAGTCTATGGGGTGAGACGTATAAACACTGTCTGGTATAAACCTTGTGTAAACCCAGTATACAGCGCGCTGTTGTGATCAAATACGAGCAAACAATTTGGTGTAGCGACGGACTAAGACTTCGCTACTACGCTAGCTGAGCCGCTAGATGGCAGCATTTTATGATACAATAAGTGATTTGATGGTGTCAAAACTCAATTTAAAAAAATAACATTTAAGTAGATTTATAATTTATTACTAAATTGTATAAACGATTTTCAGACATCGAAAAATCCGTTTGTCTTATAAATAATTAATAATTTTTTTTTAAATTACACATTCAAATTTCATTTTTAACGCCTGCCAAACCAAATTTTCATGTCAAAAAATGAGAATTATAGACGTCTAAAAATGATTGCCTTTAAAAAATCATTTTATAGAGTCAAACATTTATTTCTTGGCGTCACAAAACATAGCTAAGTCATTAAATGTTGAATAAAAAGTAAAACGGCATTCCATACAATTCAATGTTATATATCTTAAAATTTCACATGTTGAGTTTCTGTCTTATTATTATTAATGTTAATACTTCCATAATAACCGGCAATGCCAGTAAGTAGTTGTAAAACTTTTACAGAAGGAAGACACATGCAGTATGCACGCACATCAGCAAGCACACGTACCCATCACACACATAAGCTAATAGGGTCGTTAGTAATTTTCAAAAACATATAAACGAAATTACGTAGTAATTTAAAAGTGTTTTCAAAATATCTCTTTGATTATATTTTTGTTCGTATGAATTGTGACTAACGACTGCGCTAGGAACTTAGATATTACAACTGAAAAATTTAATATAGGGTGTGAAGAAGAAGTTTCTATTTACCATTGTAATATTTTAATAATTGTAAAATCCGCACCTACATTCAGAAAAATTGCAGACGTTATCAACAAGCTGTGCGTATTTTATGGTATTGTAGTTATTCAAATCACTCTGTGTATGAGAGCCGGGGTGGTGTGAAGTGTTAGGGGCGAAAGAGTTGCTGATTGTCAGGAAACAGTAATTGCAAAGCAGCATGCGGACATGAACAGCACTTGCTGTCTTACTAATTAGAGACGGGAAAGTCCCTTCAGTTCCGCACGCCCATTCCATATTTCGAGCTTAAAGCGTATTATTTCAGCTGTGTAGTTATTTTCTTAGCGGAGTTTAAATTTGAAGTTCAGAATAGTGAAAGTCGTTGGCACAGAAAAATAATACGCGAGGGTGAACTTTACTTTCGATATTTAAAGAAAATAATTGAAGTCGTAATTTTGCACAAGGAAATTAATTACCAAATACTACTAATTTGCGGTGACTGTTGATAAATAGTAATAATGGTCAATTCACATGACTAAAAATAATTAAAGTATAATTAATAAGAAATGAATAATGATACTGATAAATTTGTTGGAAATTTGAAATTAAAATACCATTAGGACCAGATATTCATAAGTTGACTTAACGCAAATGTCAACCGTGCGATTTTCCTTCATTTTAAGTTTTTCGTTTACCCTAATTATGTTGTTATAAAAAGCGTTAATCAAAAAACGAATGTGATAAATTATTAACCATTAATATTTGAAATTTATTAATAATGTCTTTTTAAACTTAAAATCAAATGATTGGGTTACATTAATTTTAAATAAATATGCCTGCGCAAATTAAGAAACGTTTCACGACTCCTTTAGTAGGGTCGAATTTCCTAATAATCTGGCAATACGAATTTATGGAATCAAGCCAGAGTTCAATTATTTAGTATAATGGCAAGTTCCATTTTGTAGTTCCGCAATTTCAATTTTCGGGTCAAAAACGAGCACTGTTTTCATACATTGTACATACCGGGTGTAAACGAAACATGGTTCACCCCCATTTCTTCTTTATTTATCAAGGTAAACGAAATAAACTTAACGTAGGTAATATATCCATAAAATTCAATTATTTGATGATATTAGTAATTTTTTAACACTTCCGGTAAAACCGGAAGTGACCTCAACTTTCTCATTTTAAATACAACACCTGGTATATTTTTACATATTTGGAATCTGGAAGGAATTCTGCATAAAAATGTGTACTTTAATTTTTTTTGAGAACTTTAAAATGTTTACTTTTTTTTCTTTGTTTGGCGTCTAGAGTGCAATGACGGGTATAAAACCGTTCCTATGCAGCCAGGAGTTTTCTAAAAACTGTTTATAATCGTTTGCTGTGCGCTTTAAAAGTTCAGCTAACAGTTTTTTGAGATCAAGTCAGAAATTTCAAATAAAACAATATTGGTTTATATTGTTTTTTGGAAAGAGCACTTCCTAAGGGTTGCAACGATACCCATAACTCGATACTTTATTACATTTTTCACCAGTAAAATTAGGTTTTAATTAGTTGTTAAACAAAGAAGCTTAGCTACAGTCGTTATACTTTCAAATAAAAGAACATCACAACATTCAAAACAAACGAGAAAAGCAGTTTAATAACAAAAACGAATACAAATTAAGTAGACAGTAAATAAACAGTAACTGAGAACAAAGGCGGAGGCCTACGCCGCCCTACAGGCTATGCCATACGGTGCAATAGAAACCTACACAGGAGAACGTAGGACATATCAGAGTTGCCCCACGATTGAGGTAGACCAATCCTATCTTTCGGATGGGAAGTGATGGTATGGTTCCTTACTTCGCCTTCGGAAATCATACGATACCCTCATCCTAAGGCGAGATGAATGGTTATTGAGAGACCGATCTTTCCTGCAGCCCTGTGGCGTAAACGCGCGCTTTGCGTAGCTTTAACAAAAAGGCGGTTAGTACCCTTACTGTCGGGAAGGTGTTCGCTATCATTTATATAAATATGCGAATATTTAAAATTTACTTGTTTTTGTATTTCATAAATATTCTGCTTTTTTTAATGGTTTTATAATTTTCAGCACACGACCATTGTGTTCTAAAAAGTGAGGACTAGCTAATAATTTTCAACATTTCCATGCAGTCTTTGCAACATCATTAAAGAAAACAGCTGAACCTTAAATATTATTAAGAATGTAATGATCGAATTCCAAAGCAGTATTTATTCCTCCGTCTTCTTAACAATAAGAAGTATTTAATTTAGAATTTATTACAACTGAAATGAGATGTTTAAAAGGTGCTAAATTAAGAAATTTAATAGCTCTGCATCTTATTTCTGATTAAATTAAGAAAAGAAACATTCTTCTTTCTGAAGTAAAGGAATTTTTCATTTCCGTGAGCAAATTTTGATGAAATGTAACGGTTAATGTAAATTCTGACGAGGCATTTTTTTTATTATCGAAATTGAGTCTTTAGTAATTATTGAATTCATTTGCATATCCAATTAATATCAAGTAAAGTGAATCACAATGACCCGAAAATTAATAAAGCTGCCTAAATTAAAACAGCAGAAGTTGTATCGTTTTCATTTTGTCAGAAGTGACGCAATTTTGTAAATACCGTAATGACCTAAAGAAGGCAATACTTGCATCATGAGATAATTATGCAATGGATGCAAATATGTTATTACTTGCAGATGTTTAATGGTAGTAATTTGCTTATAATGCGTACACATTTGATTTCAACTACATGGACTATACACTGTGTTTATGTAACACGGTTATTAAGTAATAATCTTTAGGCTGGTTCAAATGGGTTATAAACAGAAAGGGTTAAACGGTACGGTATTATTAGTTACGATTTAAATTCTAATTGCTCGCAGAGCCTTATTTAGAAAGCAACCCCTAGCAACCCCGAAACGATCTAAACCCATTTGCCCCAAAGCAGTACACAAAAGGTTTTTAATAACTCGAAAATTTATTTGTCGTCGCTTTTATACAAATACGCCGTACCAACTACATCAAGAAACAGTCTTTACATTTAATAATAGTATAGAATTTTAACATTTAAATTACGTAAGTTTAAATATCGAGCGGCATTATATTAACATCGAGATTTCTTTAAAATATCGCTATGGCTAATAATTTAGCAATCAATTCAATTTTTAAAATTCAATTTACTTCCTATAACTAACCAACATAACGACATATTAAAAAACTATAGTACAAAAATAGGTAGAGGTTAATTCACGTTTGGAGCGCTATTTCACATAAATATTAATATCAGACGTTACAGAAATACAAATACTAAGAATGGCCCACTTTTCAGTTCTCTTTATTGAAAGAGGCAGCAGTCCCTTTGAACATTTGCCGTTTATTTCGCGCAGTAAAGTAGGTAATTGCTATTATGGCCATTAGCGTAACATACAAAGCAAGCGCGCTAATAGCTGCGAAAGCCCAAGTGTTTGGGCCGTGGCTATTGGACGCCATAAGTATTTCTTCAAAAGAAACTGGTTCAGCAGAACGTTCATATCTGTTGTGAGGTTTCTGTTCGCAACCAGATTCACGAACGTATTTTGACCATGTTCGATTTGAAGATGTCAGCAAACGTGATGGATTGATAAATGGTCTTCTACCAGTAGCTGTTTTATTCACTATCATCGGCATTTGCACGCTAGAATCGTAATTACATGTGAGTAGCTTCTTCCTTTTTACTTTTCCTACAGTTATATGTTCTTGTTCCACTGTAGATCCTTCCAAAACTCCTAAGTTGCCCTTATGCAATAGAGCCCAGTCCCAAAGTTCGGCTACTGCACAATCGCATTTCCAAGGATTTCCAATTAGTTTTAATTTTTCGATCTTGGGATTGGCGGAAAAATCTTCATGCGATAACGTAGTTAGGTTATTGTACCGCAAGTCTAGTGCTTGTAGTAGCGGTAACAACTTCAAAAAGGTCAGAGAGCTCGGACTGTTGAAGCGATTTCCCAACAAACTTAACTGTGTTATATTTCGAGACCAAAAGAATGCTTCTGGAGGCAAGAATTTAAGGTTGCAGTTGCTGAGGTCCAAGTTCTGCAGTCTCGAAAGTTGCTTAGGGAAAAGTGGTCCTGTTTTTGATACCTGGAGTGGATTACCTGCCAACTGCAATTCTGTTAAATCAGTATACGTTAAATTATTGAAAAATAGCGTTGCGTTCAGTGGTCGTCTTAGACCACAATGATTTAGTTCCAAACTTTCCAATCGAGTTAAATCTGCGAACAATCCAGCCTCGAGACTGTTTAAGTCGTTACCCGAAAGAACCAGTCGTCTCATAGATGTCATTTGTGAGAAGGTTGCAGGAGAGATATACGAAAGATTGCTGTAACCCATATTAAGATACTCTAAGGTATCGATCGGAACAATGAGTTTGATGAATACATCATTCAGCGGATTATGCGAAATGTCTAATTCTTGCAAACTCTTAAATTTATCAAAAGTGTCAGGTAACCGGCTCAAACCGCAGTTACTGAGGCATAGTTTCTGTAATCCGACTAACGGGGCTAGCGCAACCAGGAGATCTGATGCAAATAGGGAGTTCCCTGAGAGATTCAACACTCTTAACTTGGTCGAGTTCGAAAATGCATCTTCCGACAATGGTTTGTCTAGACTGCAAAATGACAGGTCCAATGTATCTAGTTCGTGAAGTTTTTGTCCCAAAGTAGAAGCAACATCAAAACCTGTGAGTTTATTTTCCGCTAAGATTAGAGTTCTGAGGTAGTTATTGTTATTGAAAGTATTTTCAGGAATATTTGATACACTAGAATTTCTAAGGTCCAAGTATTCCAAACGAACTAAATGTCCGAAAACTGGGGGCCACTCAAGTGATGTAAGCATGTTAGCCGCTAATTCCAAAGTTTTCAAGTTATCCTGAGATTTCAGCGCGTCGTTCGCGATATGTGTTAAATTGCAGTGATTCATTTTCAAAATTTCCAAGCTCCTTAAAGGTTCAAACACGGTGTTACCAATTTTTCCTAACGGGTTACCAGATAAATCCAACGAAGTTAGGGCGGTGACATTTGAAAAGAATTCCGTATTTAAATGAGTTAAACCGCAATTACTTATATCCAAATACATTAAAGTTCTACTGGATAAGAACACGCCCACAACTGGGTCAAGAGGATTTCCTTGTAATTCCAATGTTATAAATCCGGCCGAATCACTGAAACAAATTAAGAAATACTTTAGTAATAATTTATATAATTTAGGATTTTTACTTACTCAAATGCACCCGGATCAATTTTTCTTATTCGATTTTCCGACAAGTCGGCATCGATGAGATAGTTAAGACCAGCAAATGATTGCTTCCTGACTTCCGTCATAAGATTGTCGGCAAGTTGTAGGCGTCGCATTTTAATGTCGGGAGGAAACGGTTTTACGTCGGTTATACGATTAGAGTTAATATCCAGAATATAGACATTAGGACTAAGTTCACTGTAAGGGATTTCTGTAAGGTTGCTGTCGGAACAGTCCGTTACCCAGTTGACCCGAAAATAGTGGCAGTCGCAGTCATCTGGGCACTCCAGTTCCGCTAGATCGCCATTGAAAGCCAATGCATACGTTAGCATTAAAACAAGCGCTGTAAGAGACAGCTCCATATTTCTGCAACAAATTATTTTAATCAAAGTCACATGTACAGAACACACCTCCCGTCATGGCCTGTTGCAGGATATGACATCACACAATCACTACAACAAGCAAATAAAAGCAAAAGCCTTATTAGTTAATTCCCGTGTTGTTGTTCAATCAGGAAAAATTCCAGGGTTAATGGTAGTTTAAACCCACAAACGCCCAAATATGTCAGTAAACAGACCTATCATAATGGTCAAATGTTATAGAGGCCAAACACTCTTATTATCGGATTAAAAATGAATAGCAACTGTAGTATGGGAAGCAATGTAACGTAAAAACCACGGAAATACTGACAAAGGATAACAAATTCTATTATAGCAATAAAATAGTTGGTGCAAATCGTACATGGAAAACCTAAATGCCTGAAGATAATAATGGTGCAGCCGGGTATTATCACAATATGAAACCTTAAATAGCGACGTTATGATAGAATAGCTTACGACTAATTAAGTTAGCTACCTTGCATGACGCAATTACAGTAATCATGGGAATATAATGTTTTTTCGGCACATTTTGTACTATACTAATATTAATATTTCATTGAAATTAGAATTAAATTTAGCCAGTATTAACATAAATTTGAATAATTAACTAGGTGTAAAACATCACATAGCATTAATTAGACCTTTACAAAGTCATTTTTTTAAGTATAAAAAACAATGTAAATATTTGACGATATGCAGACGAAATTATGTCCGACAATAATGTCTTAAGCAAAGTTAATTTATTCTCTTTTTACATATTTGCAGTAAACAATGTGCGAAATTGTTGCAAAAAGCCATGTTGCATTCCGCCTTAACTGTACTAGTTCACTGTTTATCGATTTCTGGCAAGGAAATGACTCTTATAAAGAATAAAATGTTCCATAACAGCAAGAATAACAAAAAGTGATTCATACTCCGCTAGTTCCGCGTCATGTGCATTTGTACACTTTGTGGAATAACTACATGCTTCTCTTCTTTTATTTCAGCAAAATAATTACAAATCTAAACCAGACAAATCTACTTAATATGTAATAGATACATAATATCCATTATATTATAATTTTATAATAAATAAAAGACAGTAAACACTAATTGTGTGTTTTCCTAACCGGTTTCTGTTTCGGATAGTAGTATAAAAATAAATTACAAACAGTTAGCAATAAATGTTACAACATACTATAGGAAATTATTACATATGTTGTATGTTTTACTGGTATGGTGCACTATTAACAAAATAAAACAACAGAGTTACATATTTCAAATAAACGTAAATCTGTTGTACAATTTAGTTATACTAGAAAAAGCGAATATTTTGGTTAATATTGTGCTATGTAAGCAGTTTCTTTCATATATTATTTGTTATTTGAAATCGTACTACATTAAGTAAAACAACACAAACAATTTAATTCTTGCAAAATATTTTTCAAACCTAATAAATGGCAATAATTGCTGACACAATATTCTGAAAATATCGTATATTGCAGTTACTTACTCGCTGGTTTTATTGTTAAATTTCGAAATATTTTTAAATCGTAGTTGTTTTAGTTATAAAAATGAATTTTTAGTATTAAATAATGTCCGTTTTTTTAATCCTAAAAAACAAAACTTTTTTTTGTTTATTATTATTTATATTAATGCTATAAAAATTTGAATTAAAAATCCACAAATTAGTAATAGCGATAAGACCAATTTTTCAGATAATCTTGTCCAGAAAAATTGCAAACGTGATACTAATCACGGTAATTCAAAAATGGCAGTTTTTCAAATGCTCTAGCGCAATTCTGATCTGGCTTATAAATATTTGAAATTAAGTTTACGACTTTAACTCGAAGAAACGGGGTAGCCTTACTTACCCTTCCGTTTTAAATCTAATGCAAGTTTTTGGTCATATTATCAAGTTCTTAGACACTTTAAATGCAAAAATTTCATAATTTCCGAAAATACGCATTCACACCACTACAACGACCAACACATAATAACACAGTTTTTGTGTATCTTCAATTAAAATCACGCTTTTAGGCGGCCAATTTCGTGTGAATCGTGAATAAAACAACACAATTTGAATATGTTGGTACTTTCAAATCGAAGAAAACGCGGTTCACTGCGCACGCAAATAGCGTTCAAAGCAAGCGCACATGTGTATTGCGACGCCAATACCAATTCCGATTCCGGAAATTCCGGACACAATTCTTAAAAGAAAACCACCAAAATCGCGAGTCTGACAATAACAGATGTTGTTGCACACAATTTGCACTTTATTTCTGGTTTACTTACCATGGAAAAATTGAAACTGGTTATTATGAGCTATCAACCCAGCCGGCGCATGTCGCTATACTGAGAGCGAGAGCTCCGCGAGCGGGCATCGCACATGACAGGTGCCTCGCGGTTATCCCCGCACCTCATCACGCATATTGCTGCTTTCCATATATCCTACAATATAACATGGATCCGCAATAACATTCATTTACAAAATTGATAAATTCGAGAAGGTCGTTCACTTATCGACCTGCACGTAATAACTGACGCATGTATTATTCAAATAATCGAATATAAAGCGCAACTTGACGGACAATTTACCACAGAATGGCGAAAGTAAAAAATTCATTGCAGTACTACCCCACCTCTTCGTAGAATCGGTCGCTAATTATTTTAAATTCTCATATTTATGAAAATAAAAAACTATCGAGGTTCTTTCGGCGATACCTTTAATTTGCGCGCTTGCAATTTTGCGCCCTTGGAAAGCGCCAGATATACCCTGAGATTTTCAAGATACTATCCCTGCTTCTTATTCTACAGAGAATGGCTAGATAAATATTCAATTTTTCTAAATCGTACAGATATGTATGTTTGGAACCTCCATATGTATCGGGGATAGTTAATTGCTTATTTTGTTGTGCTCAAGTTTTATGTTGGCAAACACAAATTTACAGCTCCACACAACGTTCATGGAATTATGTTTCCTCTACACATATTTTCATTCTTAGCAGTTCTGTATATAAACCCAAAGCCTTTCCAGGCTTGATTGTAGCTTAAACTCACTTAATTAGAGAGGCACATATTTGTTAGAAGTGATCCCTTTTGCTACTTCCCCTTAAAGCCTACTGTAGAAGTTATATTAGTATGTAACTCTGATTTCTTGATGAACACAAGCTTATTACCCAAATTAATCGAAGGTTGTCATTTCTTTACTTCACATAAATATTATTTCCCAGTAAGTTCTAGGAGCGGCCGTAGCTCAGTCAGTGGTAAAAGCGCGGGCTATCAATGCAGCGGATCCGGGTTCGACTCCCGGCCCGAATCGTGCTCCCTCGCAAGGCAACGGGAAATCAGCGAGGTGGATTTTCTTCAAGAAAACCTCTCCGGAGAAGTGGTTCGGAGCCCACGTTAAATTGTAGGTCCCCTATGTCTGTCTGTGCAAGTTATCTATCGCCGTCGCACCGAACACAGACGTAGGAGAGAGATCGCGAACGCCCTGCATAGGGTATGACACTACAAGAAGAAGTAAGTTCTGATTATGAATATTTTGCAGTATATTAACAATGCTTAAAGTGCGATGTTTCAACAATGAGGTGATGAGATACTACATTTTTTGAAACTAAGGTTTGAAGTGTTATTATTCTTTCAGTATATAGGAAAGCATATAAAATTATTTTCATTGACGAGAATTTCTACTGTTCTGTTCTGTCTGTTGTTTGGCAAAGTTTCGAAGGAAGACTATATTACCTAGTGCAGGTTCGAATTGGTTCATCACGAATTGGATACTTAATACAAAAATGAGCGAAGTACTTTTCCTGGACTTTCCTATACAGTAGAATTGTTACTTATCATATTTTCAAAAGTATATTGATATCAGCATTTTGCCCGCTAATAGTATCTACAGATCCTGGGGGGGGGGGGGGGGGGGGCAGCTGTTATAGTATAGTTGGCGTCAAAATTATACGCTTTAAAAAGGTAATCGCAGAACATACTTTTACAACTTGCGTAACTCGGCTTAAAATTATGAATTGTATTCACGTGAAAAAATTAAAAAAAATGTTTCCCTTAAAGATTAGCTTGCGTGAGTATTAAGTGATTTTAAACCTAAAATGCATATTCGTCATGAAATATGCAAAACTTGTTTTTTTCATTTTAAATGTGTTTAGTACCTTTCTGGGGTTTAAACCCTTAACCAAGGAATACCAGGCACCCCTCTAAGAGGTAATATAGAATTACCTTGTGGCAGACTATTACAACAAACAACAATCATTCATTCATCTACCGACTTTTCGTATATTTTACATTCGGACACCATCAGCTGCAGCTCCTACTATGGTAAACCGATTAAAATCATTTTTTGATTTTTTGGAAAATGTACCTTGGGACGAAATTATAGTTCATCTTTATTTCTATTAGCCTACAAAATTAGAAAGAAATCGTGTGGCTAGTTTTTAGCAATATTTTTTAAATCAAATTTTTGATATTGTTTCAACTTCACTGTTTTAGTAGTTGCAAACGTTCTCGTAGCTTGTAACATTGTGTACCCCAAGACCTTTCCAGTATCGAATTTCATCCGATCTAATAACTCGGTCTATAGTAAACAAACGTTTAATCCTAAATTTTCATAAATTCAAAGAGGACGTCACATAGAAATTAACAGGCTGGGGCACG